>VMDO01009207.1:0-78710 GCA_007922755.1 Pedetes capensis | reverse complement strand
GTGCTGAAGGATGAAGTGGAAGCTGCCTTGAAAGAACTGGCGAAACACAAGCCTCCAGGAATTGATGGGATACCAACAGAGATGTTTCAACAAACAGATGCAGCACTGGAGGTGTTAACATGTTTGTGCCAACAGGTTTGGAAAACAGCTACTTGGCCAACTGACTGGAAGAGATCCATATTTGTGCCTATTCCCAAAAAAGGGGATCCAACTGAATGTGCAAACTATCGGACAATATCATTAATATCACACACCAGCAAAATTGTACTAAAGATCATTCAGAAGCGACTGCAGCAGTATATAGACAGGGAATTACTGGAAAATCAAGCAGGATTCAGAAAAGGGCGGGGAACTAGGGACATCATTGCTGATGTCAGGTGGATATTAGCTGAAAGCAGAGAATATCAAAAAGATGTCTATCTATCTTTTATTGACTATGCAAAAGCATTTGATTGTGTGGATCATAACAAATTATGGCTAACATTTCGGAAAATGGGAATATCAGAACACCTAATTGTGCTCATGAGAAACCTGTACATGAACCAGGAGGCAGTTGTTCGAATAGAACAAGGAAACACTGAGTGGTTTAAAGTTGAGAAAGGTGTGCGTCAGGGCTGTATACTTTCACCCTATCTCTTCAATTTATATGCTGAGCAAATAATCTGAGAAGCTGGACTTTATGAGGAAGAACACGGCATCAAGATTGGAGGAAGACTCATTAACAACCTGCGTAATGCAGATGACACCACTTTGCTTTCTGAAAATGAAGAGGATTTAAAACATTTACTCATGAAGATCAAAGATCGTAGCCTTCAATGTGGGTTACGACTAAACATCAACATAACAAAAATCCTTACGACTGGGTCAGCACACAACTTCACAATCAATGGAGAAAAGATTGAGGTGGTCCAAGATTTTGCTTTGCTTGGCTCTATAATCAACACCCGTGGAAGCAGCAGTCAAGAAATCAAAAGACGCATTGCTCTAGGAAAAGCTGTGGCAAAAGATCTCTTTAGAGTATTGAAAAGCAAAGATGTCACATTGAAGACGAAGGTGCGTCTGACACATGCCATGGTATTTTCAGTGGCATCATATGGTTGTGAAAGCTGGTCTTTGAACAAGAGAGACAGAAAAAGAATTGATGCTTTTGAATTGTGGTGCTGGAGACGGCTATTGAATATACCATGGATTGCCAAAAGAACCAACAAATCTGTCCTAGAAGAAGTACAACCAGAGTGCTCCTTGGAAGCAAGAATGGCCAAATTGCCTCTTACATATTTCGGACATGTAGTCAGGAGAGAACAATCCCTGGAGAAGGACATCATGTTTGGGAGAGTGGCAGGTCGACGCAAAAGAGGAAAACCCTCCACCACATGGATTGACACAGTATCTGCAACAATGGGCTTAAACATAAATAAGATCGTTTGCCTGGTACAGAATGGGCAATTGTTTAGATCTGCTCTACATACAGTCGCTATGTGCCGGACTCGACTTGACGGCACCTAACAACAACAACAATTTAATGAAGATGAAAAGGTTGCTTGCCTTTGAGAGACATACCTTGAGATTTTTTTAAATGTGACCATTAAATGCAAGATAATGTAGGTAAGAGGACTGTTGTGATAGTAAGTTATATGGATATGGTAAGTAGGGATCAAACCACTGAGGACCAGGTTAGTGACACGGTGCATTATCCTGGGGGAAATCAAGAATCTTTGGAGACCAAGGGTCACAATGTAGATTTGACAGTGTTTCAACAAGGAATAATCAGTGCTGTATAAAATGCCAAAGTTCCTCTTATTATTATATTTAATGCATAAAATCTTATTGGTCAAACTTAGTTCATGACTTTTCTGCAAATGTAAAGGAGTTTGTGGAGGTGAGTTTTCTATTTCCGTTTTAGGAAGGCAAGAGTTTTAGTGTAGGGACTTACAAAAATAAAGAGAAATTTTCATAGGTGTTGACCAACCACAGATTACAAATCCAATTAATAGGAAAAATAGGTCAAGTGGACTTTCAAGGTAAGGTAAAATTTTACCTGCAAATGTTGTGATTTTAAGCTTTAGGGAGAATAGATGGGGAAACACATTTAGTAGGATATTTGGTGCTAAGGGGAGAAGTCTGATCTACTACTATGAAGGTAAATATATCAATAAATAATCTATAAATATTAAAAGCAAGGTAATAGATAAAACTGCTTAAGAAAGTGATGGTACCTTTGTCAAAAAAACTAAAAATAGAACTACCATATTATAAACTAATCCTACTAGTATATATATACCCAAAGGAAATAAAACTATTGTGTTGAAGAGATAGTTGCACTTTTTTGTTCATTGTAGCATTGCCCGCAAAAGCCAAGATATGTAATCAACCTCAATATCTATCAACAGATAAACAGATGAAGAAAATATAGTATATATACACAAGGCAATATTTAAAAAGAAGGAAATTCAGTCATTTTTAACAACATGGATAAAACAGGAGGGCATTATGCTAAGTGAAATAAGGCAAGACAGAAAAACAGATACTGTATAATCTCACTTATATATGGAATCTGAAAAAGTTCATACCATAGAAGGAGAGACTATACCTAGGGATTACCAGAGGGTGAAATTGAGTTGAAGAGATGTTGGTCAAAAGACACAAAATTTCAGTTAGATAAAAGGAGTAAATTCAAGAGATCTGTTGTACATATGGTGACTAAAGTTAGTAAAATTTATTGTTGTTGCTATTAGGTGCCGTCAAATCGGTATCTGACTCATAGCGACCCTGTGTACAACAGACTTAACACTATTGTCAGTGCATCTCAGCTATTCATAGAGTTTTCAATGCCAGATTATTTTGGAGAGTGGGCTGCTGGGTGCTTCTACCAAGCCTATAGCACCTGGTGTTCCTAGGTGGTCAGCCATCAAAGTACTAACCAGGCCCAACCCTGCTTAGCTTCTGAGATCTGACGGGATTGGGCGCCTCAGTGGTATGGCTGCAGGATAATTTATTTTATTCTTGAAAATCATGAAGACAGTAGTTTTCAAGTGTTCTTACCACAGAATAATCATAACTATGTGAGGTAATGCACGTTAATTAGCTCAATTTAGTTATATTAGGATTTAGAAATATTTCAAAACATTTTATATGATAAATATGTATAATTTTATTTTTAATATAAAAATAGATTTTAAAAATTGCACTGCAAATAAAAAAATGATTTTTAAAAGGCTCATAATTTTTTAAAAGGCTCACTTGTGTCAAGTAATGGAAGGGAAATCCCAAAGGAAATTTAGCAATTAGCAAGGATGGTTTCAATGAAGAGGTAAGAATGGAAGCCAATTTCCATTAGAAAAATATCGGGAATATTAGGAAGTAAGCTGTTCTGAAAGGAAGAAGAGATAAGGATTTATGTTGCTGATCATTGTCTTCTGGTCAATCAAAAAAGGGAATAGAGAACCTTGGAGTTACATGAGCTGAGTTCCTTAATGGATTGGGAGAATCTGGACACAAATGCTCACAATATCCTGCTACTAGGTTCCTGGATCTGTCTTCTCCCTTACCTACCTGCATCCTGATTTTCCTTGTGATTTTGTGAGTTATATATGTAGTCTGTCTATACTCTTACAAAATATTCCCTAGTTTTATTTAAACTAATCAGAACTGGTTCTCACTACTTCCAGCCAAAATAATTGATTTATGAATGCTCTTACAATTGAGATGGCTTGAAGTAAGAAAAATACAGTCCTTGGAGGGTGCATGACAGAATTAGCATTGTTTTTGCTTGTTTGTTTGTTTTTGGTGGAGTGTAAACAAGACATTGTATACTCCTTAATCAGAGCATCTGTTTCACTATTAGAATCTCAATTATGAACTTCATGAAGAGGGGCAAAATTATTGGTTTGCACACCAGTGAATTCTATGTACTTAGCACAGAACCTGGTATTTACTAAGCATGCCAATATTGCTGAATAAAAGAACTAATGACTATGAACTTAGTCTTATGGTTTGAATATAAAATGTCCCCCATTGGGTTATATATTGAATGCTTGTTCCCCAGCTGGTGCCTCTATTTTGGGAGGTAACAGAAACTTTAGGAGGTGGAGTGTAGTTGGAGGAATTAGGCCACTGGGTGAAAGTGTGCTCTTGAAAGTTATAACTGGTCTCCAGTTCCTTCCTCTCTCTGCTGCCTGTCCACCATGAGATGAAGAAACTCTGACACCCACTCCTGCCACTATCATGTCTGCCCAAGAATGTGGGGCTAAGCAACAGTGACTGAAACCTCTGAAACCATGACCCAAATTAAATACTTCCTCCTTTAAGTTGGTCTCTCGGGTATTTTTGTCACAGCTACACAAAAGTAATGAATATATCTGCCATATTTACCATGATTCGTTTAGCAAAATAGGACAAGCTCATTTTGTGTTGCTACAATATAACTACTACTACTATTTTCCTTTTATATTTTATATATGTTAATGTATTTATATATTTTCTTTTATATTGGCATACAAGTTTCTTCTTATACTAAATCTTGTTGTTTTTAGGTGCTGTTGAGTCAGTGTCTAACTCATAGTGACCCTATGTTCAACATGAGAAACAGTATTGTTAATGTTTCTCTGCTATTCATAGGGTTTTCTTTTTTTTTTCTCCCTTTATTAGTAAATGATGATAGGGTACAGAATAATACAGCAATAGCTTTTTCCATTATGCATCCTTTACACCACTTCTAGCAACACTTTCATCAACCCACAAAGTTTATGGAGCCTTATGGCTAGTTTGTAGTTAAACTCTGATACTTACTTGGGTTATCTGCCCCTATTTTTCCAATATACTCATGAAGTTGTGCTGTTTACATTGAGATTGACCTCTGTCCCTCCATCCCTCCACATTGACCCTCCTCCCCATCCCACCTTCTCCAGTCTCCACTTCCCTGTGCTAGATCCCTCCCTCCTTCTTCCCATGCCTTAAATTGTCCCTTCTACTCTAATTGTGCATTTTTTATATTTCAATTTATGTATAGGACTTTTTCCTTCCCTTAAGTATGATTCAGCATCCACATAGAAGGAAGAACATATGGTATTTCTCTTTTGGGGCTTGTATTCATTTGCTTAAGATGATGTTCTCCAATTCCATCCTTTTTGCTGCAAATGACATTATTTCATTTTTTAAATTGCTGAGTAGTATTCCATTGGGTATATATATCATAAGTGTTTTGGTCCATTCTTCTGTTAATGGACACTTGGTTTATAGGGTTTTCAATGGTTGATTGTTTTTTGGGAGTGAGTTGGTAGGTCCTTCTCCCAAGCCTACAGAACCTGGTGCTCCAGACCGTCTCCCACTCAAGTACAAACCAGGCCTGACTCTGTTAGCTTCCAAGATCTGATGGGATCAGACACTATAGTGTTATAGCTGCAGGCAATTACTAAATCTTAGGCCTAAGTTAATTTCTTTTATTTTGAAGGTTTAAGTTCATTCTGGATCCATTTTATGAGCATAAGAGCATGACTTTATTCAGAATCTCAGAAAAATGAAGCAAATGAAGGGGAGACTAACATACATACATGCATGCATGTGTATATGCATGCATACATACATACATAAAGTAACTTGATAAGAACTACAAAGAACTGGTGCATAAAGTTCTTTCTGGTCTTTTCCTCTGGCTGAGAAAGAGGGAAGAACATGTTCCTCATGAACCTCTGAATCACTGGAAAATCAGTTCTCTGTTAATAGGCATGTAGTGTAGCCAGTGCAGTTTTCAAAGCATTGGAATCTGTAATTTCACATCCTGATATTGGCTAGACAGAGGGAGGAGGTGGTTGTGTGGTGAGCAATCTGGGTCTGTATTAAAACAACTGTGCAACAGCTGGATCCTGCCTTGATTTTTTTTTCTGTCTTCAAAGATATAAAACGTACAAACATCTGACCCAAGGACAACAGTTCTGACTATGGTATGCTGGTGAAGTGTTTCACAACTGGTTTTCTTGGAAGGAAAAGCTAAAAGCAAAACAAAAACAAATCTGGTTGTAGCATTTGCCAATTTCCATGATGTTTGTCTCATGGCCGATTTCCAGAAACCAATGTGATGTCAACCAGCTAACAAAATTCCTGACAATTTACCAATAGGCTCTAATAAAGTGGCATAAATAAACTCCAGCATACCACTGATTTTTCTCCTCTGAGAGTGACTACCACATGCCTCAGTCTATTATAGAATTTGGTTTCAATTACTTGTACACATACTTATGTTTCCTTATTAAGTGATAATATTTATTATGAAACCTCATGATAGAAATGGAAGATAAAAAGGTTAACTCTAACTTCTGTTAGTGTAACAGAGATGACTTTTTAACAAGTAAATGTAATATTAGAGTTTGTGTACAGGCTAAATGGAAGCACAAACACGAAATTATGTAAATCTATCTGAGAAGGTCCAGAAATGTAATAGAAAAAATTTAATCATTCAATGAACATGCTTTTAGTAACTACTAAGATTTTGGCAATATAAAAACAAGCTAGATACTTCTATTGAGGGCTTTACACTAATAGAAAAATAAGAAGATTATGATAATCTATTATAATTATAGAGTGGGTATTAGAAACAGTGATGGCACACACAAAAAGTATAAAATCCATGTTGCTCACATTATTCCAATCATAGGACCCTTTCATGTCCCTTTAGACTCATTTTCTGCTGTACAATGCATATCATGTTCCAATCTAACTGAAGCTCCCCTAAAACACCTGGGATTTCCTCTTCTGAAATCAAGTGGTACTAAATATTTCCATATAAATATTGGAAAAGGGCATATTAAAGCAATCTTCATCTACTTCTCTAATTTATTTCCCTTTTGAAAAACATTATATTAATTTAGTGGTGGTATAGTGGTTCCTGCCTATAATCAATCCCGGCACTTGGGAAACAGAGGCCAGAGGATTAGGAATTCTAGGCCAGCCTGGGCTACATGTTGTTGCTGTTGTTAGGTGCCCTCGAGTTGGTATCCGACTCATAGCGACCCTCATAGGGTTTTCAATGGCTGACTGTTTCAGGATTGCCTTGGGAGTGGATTGCCAGGCCCTTCTCCCATTTTTGTGGTGCTGAGAATTGAACTCAGGACCTCAGAGACTGCAGCGCAGCGCTCTACCAACTGAGCTAAATCCCAGCCCCTGGGCTACATAGTGAGGCACTATTTCTAGAAGAAAAGAAAGGAAAGGAAGAAAGAGAGAGAGGGAGGGAGGGAGGAAGGAAGGAAAGAAGGAAGGAAGAATGGAGTGAAAGAAGGAAGGAAGGGAAGGAGGAAAGAAACAAAGAAAAATATATAATTTTCACATAAAATAATCAAATCTATCTTATTTATTCAGCAATCTACTTGCATCTCAGACCATTTGAGATCATTTAACTTCTAATAATATGTCATCAAATGCTGCTTTCTGCAGGGCTGCTGGTAATAAACTTGGTTTTTTATTTGTAAATATTTTATTTCTTGTCTACATTCTTTAAAGGTTTTGCTAAACATTTAAT
The DNA here is from genome assembly GCA_007922755.1 of Pedetes capensis. NCBI lineage: Eukaryota > Metazoa > Chordata > Mammalia > Rodentia > Pedetidae > Pedetes > Pedetes capensis. The sequence goes on along the minus strand of VMDO01009207.1, from coordinate 71,200 downwards.
CCTAATTGAGCTTTTTCTTTCTCAATAATTTGACAATATTCTTCCATCTCTTCTGGCTTTTGTTAATGTCCTTGAAAAGTCTAATGTTATTCTGTAATCATTGCTGATGCTACTCTATAGTTTGCAGTCCGGAAAACATTCTTTTCTTCTTAGTGATCCCAAAGGTAAGCTTAACCCTCAGCAGATCTCCTGATAAACATTGACTTGTGGAATTTACTGGCTGAGAAATATGCAAGGGGTAAGAAGGGGTTTCAATGATTATAGAATTGGGGATACTTTTAGCATGGTATATCTGTTCGGCCTACATTGGTAATTATAAATAACCCTCAATTTATGTACTGCCGTTGTACAAAAGAAAAGAAAGTATTTCAGATTTACAGTTGCTTTCTTGTGCTAACTTAGCCCATACTCAGTTCTCAAGACACTGAAACCAAACACATGCCAGTGCAGTAAAAGGATTTGGAGAATGGAAGTCTGACAGTGTTGTTGTTGTAGTTAGGTCCTGTACATATTGATTTTGAATACACATCAGTGTTTTTTGTGAGTTTGTATGACAATTTAAGTCTTTCTGATCATGAATAAGTATTTTTCCTTTCTTTCTGAGTTTTTAGATGTTTTATTATTGCTGGTATTAATGAAGTGTCACAATGATTACTCCATGCATGAATTTACTTTTATAAACTGCAGTACCTTTTAAAATGTATTTTGTTGCCTGGATCTGTGGATGTTTTTCAATAGTTCTGTAATATTTTTAGTCATTAACTATTCAAACATTTCTATTCCTCCAGTCTGTCAATTCTCTCTTTTCTAGGTCTTTGGTTAGATATAAGCATAACATTTTATTCTATCTTGCATATCTTTCTTAAATTCTTTAATATTTTCCATTCCCGTGTATTTTTATCCTGCAGTCTGTAATTTTTCAGACATATATACATATATATTTCATTTACTTTTTTCTAATTGGTTATTTAACCATTAATTTTAGTTTTTAAAAATATATTTTTACTTCCAAAGCCTTCATTTGTTTGCTATTTTTGTGTAAAAATGAGCTGGAATCTTATATTTTCACAATAGGTTTTCAATATTTCTCATAGTTAGCTGTTTTTATGACCAAAATTGTGAAATATTAACACTTGAAGTATATAATAAAAATCACAAGTTGATTGTGATACATTTATTACAAGATTATTTGGGATATCTTATATTACAAAAAGGCTGGGGGCCATGCTTGTTTTTCAAATCTGTCATATTTCTATAATTTACTGCACAAATGTTGGTGTTATTAGGTACCATCAAGTTGGGTGTGACTCATAGTGACCTTATGTACAGCAGAATGAAACATTCCTCAACATTGTGCCATGCCTGGCATTATGTCAGTACTTCTATTCATAGGGTTTTCAATGGCCAATTGTTTCAGAATTGTTTTGGGAGTGGGCTGCCAAGTCCTTCTCCCATTTTTGTGGTGCCAGAAATCAAACCTAGGGTCTCAGATAATTCAGAGCAGCACTCTACCCTTGAGCTAAACTCCAGCCCCTGCATACTTTATACATGCTATATATTAACTCAAAATAATTTTTAAAAGATAGGTACTAGTATTATTGTCATTTGACCTGTGAGGAAAATTAAATTTAGAAAGGTTAAAAAGTAAGTGCAATAGGTATACAACTAGGAGAATCTAGCAAAGAAACAGTTAAGAAATGTTCAAGTTCCAAAACCATTTTTAAAATGTCATAAAGGAGTTTACCAAAATAGTACCTGATTTCCCTCACATAAAGACTGAGTGAAAAATTACTGTATAAATGCAGTATAAGAAAACAACTGGCAATATATTCCAAGTTATATGTTTTCAGGTATAAAATCCTGAGAAGTACAACATCTCATAGATGGCCGGTAACAAGTATCAACGCACTTTTGTCAAGGGTTTTAATTCTGCCTTCGTCTTTTTAGTTTTATATTTTCTTTAAAATTTAAAGAGTTTCAGCTATTTCTATAAAGTAGGTAAAGCATGTCCTTAAAACTCAAGTTAAGGAGCTAGATAAGATAAAAGGTGAGAAATTTTCATTGTATCAACACTAGTGGTCAGTTCAGTTTAGTTCAATGAAAATTAATTATTTAGTTGTTTCAGAAGTCATTTTTAGCCCTGGAGATACAAAGTTGACTGAGACATAGGTTCAATCTCAACTTGCTTCCAAATGGAGGCATGCTCTGTTTTATCTGGGGTATGTAGATTAAACACCAAACTAACAAGGAATTTCCTTTCACCACCACATAACCCTTGGTATTTAAACTTTGGTCTTACATTATTCCATTTAACTGCCTTTGGGAGAATTAGAGTGTGCATTACCAGTTTTTATACTTAGCGTTTGTTGAAGAAAATATTCTGAAAGAGACATGATCATGTTTTTTATTGTTAGTGTCAGTGTTATCTTATAACCTTCTATCCTATTTTTAACATTTCAACTCTTTCATCATTGCAAAATACACATTTTTTACAAGGAATTAAAATTATTTATTTTTAGTTTACACATGTGTTAGAGTTTTCTGGCTGTATCTAAGAAAATTAACTTACAAAAAGACAAAGTTTATTTTGGCTCATGATTTTAGAAGTTCCAGTCCAAGATCTAGCAGTCCCATTGCTTTTAGGCCTCTTTTTGAGGGGCTGGACTGCAACGGTGGGAAACTTTTGAACAGAAAATTGCTCTCTCATGGCCGAGACTCAAAAGAGAAAGAGGAAGGGGTAAGGGTCTCACAATTCCATTCAAGAACACATTGTCAATAACCTACTCCTACTAGTCCTTACCTCCTAAAGGTCTACCACTGCTCAATAATGCCCCCCTGAAGACCACTTTTTATATTTTTATTTATGAATGTTAGTGGGGTACAGAGTAATAAGTAATTTGCTATATCCATTTTGCAAATATTAAATCAGTTTTTCTTATACATTCTCACTTTACATATTTTATAAAACATTATAAACTAAAGAAGAAAGAAAAATGTAGGAATTTTAGTTAATATGTAATGAGAGTTGTATGCAATCACAGGTTATCCTCTCATTGCTTTTAAAATATGAAACTTTAGGGGACATTTGAGGTCTAAACTATACCAACAAGTATTTATTAAGGGCCTATGATATCCAGAATTGTACTATATGCTATGAAATTTAGTAAAGCAATAAAAGAAATAAGTTTAAAACAATAAAGATAAAGATGTACAAAAATAAACAGCCCTAATACAATTCTAAAGATGCACTTATATATGCAAGCTAAGAAAGTTCATTTCTGTACATATATTAAGTACAATGTCAATCTGTAATATGACATTAATTGGAAAACATAGCATCTTAATTGATAGTGAAAAGACAGGAAAATTTGCTAGGTAGGAGAATAACATGAGCAGGACAGGATAAGGACAGTGGTCTCCCTGAGAAGCATACCAGGGAACAGGTATCAGAGTCATTGTAAACCATGCAAGAGAAGGAAAAATAGACAGTAGTGTAGTACAGTGATTTAGAACACCAGCTCTGCAGCTACATACCTATAGTTAAGTCTTGCAGGCTGATGAACAGTGGTCTTTAAACTTCAGAATGACATTTCTGAAAGAGCAGAAAGAATAATATTTCACTTAATTAATTTTCAATGGAAGGGAAAGTTACATTTTCTGTTTTTGTCTTGCTGTATTTAAAAAATTACTACATTTACCTAGATTAAAAACTATTGTTAATCAATTCAAATACAGGTACTGAGACATTTCCTTACAAATGTGTTTTTTTCAGGTTATGATATTTTCTTTACTGAAATTCAATTTGTTGAAAAGAACTAAAAGGAAAGATTTCTAAAATATAAGTCATGACTGCAGAAAAGGAAAGAAGTACCACATGCTTCATTATGTTTATTACTAAGCTAGATTCTAAAATCAAATGAGTTCCAATTGCATATGACCTATTTGACCAAATGTGACATGTTGTTAGGTGCTGTGGAGTTGTGTCCAACTCATAGTGACCCTCAGGATTTTCAATGGCTGATTGTCTCAGGATTGTTTCAGGAGTGGGTCAGCACATCCTTCTCCCATTTTTGCGGTGCTGGGGATCAAACCTGGGTCCTCAGAAAGTGTGGTGTAGCACTTTATCAACTGAGCTAAACCCCAGCCCAAATGTGACATTGCCCCAAGGATGCAATAGAGTCAATGCCATCCTTATTTACTGTGTTAGTCAGCTTTCTGCTGTGGCAAAAAGTTGAGAAAATCCACTTACAAGTAGGAAAACTCATTTTGGCTCTGAGTTCTGAGGGTTTCAGTCCATGATCAGTCAGTTCCATTGCATCTAGGCCTGTTGTGAGGCAATACAGCATAGCAGGACCAGATAACAGAGCAAGTTACATGTGAAAAGAGAGAGAAAGAGGCCAGCTCTCCACAATCCTTTCCAAGGGCAGAGCCCCAGTGACCAAAGACCTTCCACCAGGTTCCACCTCCTAAAGGTTCCCCTACCACCCAATAGTGCCACAGCCTAGGAACCAAGTCTTTAACAAATAAGCCTTTGGGGAACATTCCAGATCCAAACTATAACACATGTATGTGGACTCTGTGGCTGCTTATACAATATTTCTTCAGTGATAACAGTAAGACTGCCTACCACATAAAAATCATTCCTGTCTATAGACAGATTCTTGATACCATTATGGGGGAAAAGCTTTTCACTCTTTCTAAAAAACAATATTCTTTTCTTTTTTGTAGTACTAGGGGGTTGAACACAGGGCCTCACACATGCTAGGTAAGTACCAAATTCACAACCTCTTCTTTTATTTTAAGACTGGGTCTTGCTAAACTGTGTAGGCTGCCTCAAGCCTTGAACTCACAATCCTCCTGCCTTGGCCTCTCAAATTGCTGGGATTAAAAACTTGTAGACGGCTCCCAGTTTTAAAAAGATTTTTATATTCTATACAACAGAGAAGTAATTTGGTGGAGTGCTTGCAAAGTATGTGCAAGGCCCTGGGTTCAACCTCCCAGTACCACAAAAAATTAAATAAATAAATAAAATAAAATAAAATAAAAAATTGCAGCTTCAGTTTTTCCCACTGGCTATAAAAATTTGTGTTCAACAAAATTTAAGCTGCAACCTCAATATCTTCAAATTTAATAAAATAAAAAACTTCCACTTCTAAAATATACTGTCTGACCTCTAACAAGTACCACATCTTATATATTAAGGATTTCATGCAACCATAAGAAGATAAAATGCCTCCTAGAAAGGTATCTAAAATTACTTATAGAGTCTATGTGTGTTGTTGCAAAAAGCAGTTACAACTGGCACCTAAAAGTACACAGCTTTCAAATATATTGCACATGGAAGTATAAGTAATGCCCTCTATGCAAAAGAAATAAGGAAAAAATTAAATGGAAGTGGCAAAGCAGAACATGAGAAGTTAGTACAAGAACACAAAATGCCCAACATTTTGGCAACTCTTTTAAGTATCCACCCATAGAAGCTAAATCTCTACTATATTTTATAAGGCACTCCTGTATTTTATTTAAGTGTTACAGATTGCCAACATGAGTTCATGTTTTTAAAATTATAGTTAAAAACACCTAGAAAAGAAATTACAGGAATAAGACATTCAGGACTATATATGACTGGCAAAGTGTAAAGTAGTGTAACCTATTTAGAAAACAAATTGGAAACAAATATCAAAGCCTAAAACTTACCTATGAACTTTTGACACTTTCAGCAATCTATCTATGCAATTTAGCAGAGATTTAAAAAATACTACATTGATGTTTTTCACAGTCCTATTAACTCTGCAACAAGGGAATGGTTAAGGAAATCATACCATTTTTGTATTATGAATATGAATCCAATAACCATGCTTTAAATTTTTTTTGGTATTTTAAAGATTTGTGATTAATGTTAAGTTTTTGAAAAGTGGTTAAAATTTTACAAAAGTGTGACCATCAAAGTTTGTAATAAAGAAAATAAATCAGATGATGGGATTTTAGTTCTTGATACTTCCATTGCCCAGGCAATGATGGCTACTGTATTTAATGATGGATTAACTTTAATCATGGGCATTTAATTCATATAGAGCAAATCTATTTCAACTTCTTTACTTCTTAAAAACTGGATAAACAGTGATACCCAATGGTATTTCTATCAGCCCCCCCCCATGTCATTAATTTGTCCAGGAGAAACACCTATATTCCCATCAGCCATTTCCTATGTGTCATTTTTTATTTAGTAATTATTTATCTATAATGGTTTATATGTGCCAGCTACTGTTCTACATGATTTATAATGGCGAGCTAAACTAGCCTTCAGAGTATTTTCTGATCTGGGCTAACTCTAAGTTTGTATTTTGAGGACAGGATGGGAAACAAGAAATAGGGCCTTTGGGACCATTCCAGGTAGAGAGTATATTGAGTCCTACTCTCCTGCATTGAACAAAGTGATACTTCCTGAACTTTAGAAAAATGATGTTGCTGTTGTTGTTAAGTGCCAAACGAGGTAAAATTTATATATCAAAAAATACTGAGGAAAAAAGATCCCTTGAGAATTTATAAACAAAGGCATGATTCAGATAGTCTTAGGAATTTAACTTAAACCACTGATGTTGCCTAGGATCTGCCAAGCTGAGAAATACATTTGGAGTCTCCCTCTTGTTAACAGGATGCTACGTGTATGGCAGAACATTCTCCCTAAAGATAATAATTTTAGTCCACAAATAAAATAAAATAACCTACAAGTAAATTGTAATGAGAGTCAATACAAACTTTTTGACTTCAACAACAGAAACCAGAAAATTTTCAAAACACTGATTCAAGTTGATTTTAACCTATAAGTATTTAGGTAGACTATTATTAAGAATGTGAACAATATAAAAACATTTCAGAAAAACAGCAATCAAAAATAGGTTATTCTCCACCAATAAATCCTCAATAAAGAGAATTTTAAAAAAGAGATGTTGGGAAAAAGGAAAATAATCTCAGAAAAATTGTCTCAGGTGAAAGAAGGAACACATGACCAAAAAATTGATTTTAAAAATCCCAACGGTAATACATCTTTTTAAAAAGACCATGAAGCAATAATTTCAATGTTTAATTGAGGAGACAAGAAAAGAAGATATGAAAAAAATAAAAAAGAAGATATGATGAAAACCATTGACAACTGCAAATACAGTTGATCAGAATTAAATATAGTATTTATTATTATTGTCAAAGGAGCATCTAAAAAACAAAATTTATAATTTTCAAGTTCATAGGGGAAAACAATAGACATTTTTTGAGAACTACACTAATCCAAAAGAGATTTGAGAGGAGAAAAGAAGCAAACAGAAACATGAGGATACATAGCAGAAAATAAGAGAAAATTAAAATCAGTGAAGGAACATGAAAAGAACAGGAAAATAAATCTTAAAGTCACTTAAGAATCACTGATGTAAAATAAACTAAAAATATCCGACATTGAATTAAAAATGTACTAAAAATAATACACCATGACTACATTTAATTAATATCAAGCAAGAACACAGGAATTTGGCACCTGAAAGCTTATTAATGGAATTCATTATATCAACATATTAAAAGAAAAAATTACTTAATTATCTAAGTAAATGGATAAAAAGCTGTTTATTTTTTCTTTTTTACTTGGGAGTTGATCTGAGGGCCTAATACATACTTTGCAAGTGCTCTCACACTAGGCTGCACCTCCAGCTCAAGTTTTAAAATTTTATTTATTTAATTAATTTTGAGTCAGAGTCTCACTAAGTTACACAGGTTGCCTCTGGCCCTGTCCTGTAGACCCACCTTGTTCTACCTCCTGAGTAACTGGGATTACAGGTGTGTACTCCCATGCCTGACCAGAAAAATTATGTAATAGGATTCGGCATTTACTATCACAGCAATTCAAAGCAAATTAAGAATGGAAGGAAAAAGACTTTAATGATAAATGAACTGTTCATGAGCTTAAATAAACTGCTCACACCTAATATTGAAATGTGAAGATAATCCACTCTAATATCGAGATTGAAGGCTGAGGTTGCAATCTCAGTAGTAGAGTGCCAGTTTAACATATGTGAGGCCCTAGGTTCAATCTCCAGCACTGAAAATAGAAAAAAAACAGGATTGAGATACTATTACCAACATATTGAATGTCACAAAAGAAGACATAAGAGTACCACACATGTAAAAGAATTAAAAACCTAAGGAACCTAATAGTTGTTATTTGAAAATCATGTGTTGGTATAAAAAAAGAAACTACAGAAGCATGTTTGAAGATAAAAATATAATAATAATAATAATAATATATAATATTATTATATATTATATATATTATATATAATATTATATATTATATATATTATATATATATATATTATATATTATATATAATATTATATATAATAATATATAAGACTAATAAATAAAAAACACAATTAGAAATGAGAGTTGTGTTAATTACTTTTCTTGTCAACATGATGAAATACCTGACATAAACAACTTAAGGAAGGAAGCATTTATTTGGGTTCATCACTTCTGAAGGTTTAGTCCATAGTGGCCTGGCCCTATGTGCTTGGGTCAGGTAGCAGAAGAATATGGCAAAGGGAGTTCTTCACCTCATGGAGAACAGAAAGCAAGGAGGAATGGGAGAGAGAAAAGATACCCCCAAGAAACTGACTCCAGTTTCCAACTTCCTCCAGTGAGGTACAGCCTCCTATAGTTTCCAGAACTCCCTAACATAGCACCACATCTGAGGACTAAGACCCCAACACGTGAGCTTGTGGGAGGTATTTCATATTCAAACTATAATAATTTGTTTTTCAGTGTTAAATAAATTTAATTACAATATATTGTTATGACTGTCTTATTTTCAGTTGCTAATCTCTTACCTGGCCTATTTTTCTTAGTTTTTCCCCTTAGTATATATCAATTTCACAAATGAATAGGTTTCATTATGACATTTTCATATATGTCTATAATTAACTTTGGTCAAATGTATCCCTTCATCACCTTCTCTTATTTTCCCTCCTCCTTCGTCTGGTTCCTTTCCTCTTTCCAAATAGCACCCCTTCTACTGCCATGTCTTTAAAAAAAGAAATCTAGATTCTGCATTTGAGAGAAAACATGCAATATTGGTATTTCTGAGTCTGGCTAATTTTCCTCATCATCATGATTTCCGGTTCTATCCATTTTCCTGCAAATGACATGATTTCTTTCTCCTTTCTGACTAAAACTCTGTGCATGAGGGAAGTCCCCCAAAAAGCCTGAAAATGAATGTGAAAATAATAATCATCTATTTCTTTGATGTTAGAGGGACTGTGCACTTGGAATTTGTTCCTCCAGGTCAAAGAGTCAACCAAAGTTTTTACGGTCTGGAAGTTTTGAGAAGGTTGGATCATAATTTGTGAAAAGAAAAGTATCCTGAGTTATGGCAAACAAGTAACTGGTTCTTTCACCATGACAAGGCACCTGCCTACATACACCACATTGAGTGTTCAGCAGTTTTTGATCAATAATGGTATGACCCTTGTGCCCCACCCTCCCTATTCACCTAACCTCCTCCTGTGCAACTATTTTGTTTGTTTCCCAGATGAAAAAAGTCCTCATAGGGAAACATTTTGTCAATGTGGAGGAGGTGAAACAAAAATTGCAGAGAACTAAAAAGTATCAAGATTAGTGACTTCAAAACCTGTTTTGAGCAGTGGAAAAAAGTCTCCATAGGCGCATTGCATCAAATAGAGAGTACTTTGAAGGTGACTGAAGTTCGAACATGTAAAAATAAATACATGATTTTTGTAAATTCTGGGATTTGGGGGGTCCCCCCTCATATATACCACATTGTTTTTACCCATTCATCTATTGATGAGAACCTAGGCTGATTCTATTACTTGGCTATTGTGGATAGTGTTGCAATAAACAAGTGTGTGCAGGCATCTCTACTGTATGCTGGCTTGAATTCCTTCAACTATATGCCCTAGGGTGCTATAGTAGGAATACATGGTAGTTCTATTTATAATTTTTTGAGGAACCTATATACTGATTTTCATAGCGGCTAGGCTAATTTTCCTTCTCAATAATAATGTAGAAGCGTTCCTTTCTCCCTACATCCTACTACCACTTGTTTTAAAGATCATATCAATAACAGCAAACAAAAATTAAAAAACACCAAGGTTTAAATCTAATAAAGTGAATATATTTCAGAAAGTCAGAAAACTCTATTAAAATATATTAAAGGAACAGAATATGTGCAGAAGATTCTCTCGTATAGAAAATATGTCTATTATCATATCTTAACCTACAAACTTAATTTGAGTTACTTTCAAAATCCTGTCCAAGTTTGTTATATAACTTGTCAAACTGGTTTAAAAATATTATGCAGCCATGAACAGCCAAGAAGATTAAAAAAAGATAGAATTTTCCCAATACTTATTACAAAGCAGTAATAATTGAGACAGTATTGTATTGTCTCAGAGTAAATGAAAAAGCAAAGGAACAAAATGGTGTAGAGATTACCACACATGAAACATAGGCTTCATATATGACAAGTGGCCTTGCTAATCCATAAAGAAAAGAATAATTCAATAAAATGGTGCTGAATAATTGTTTATAAGTTTGCAAAAATAAAAAAATCCAAATGTCACACCATAATGAGAGTCACTTTCAGTCCTAAATATGATAAGCAAAATATATGATTTAGGAAATTATATGATACCACTATTTATGACTTTTGAGTAGGAAAGTATACATAAAGTTTTAACTTGTTTAAGAAGTTCAAAATAGACCACATGCAAACAGAAGATATTTGCAACATACATGAGGAGCCAAGCTTCTAGTTAAAGCCATATGTATACTTTTTCAGACCTGCCTCTGGGCAATTATAAAGGCAGGGCAGGCCTTTCTGGGGAATGATGCCCTCTTCACTCCTGCCTTGGTCCGAAGCCAGTGCATTGCAGTCTCAGAAGAGAGGACTCAGACCCCTCTGGTAGTCATAATTTTTCATATTTGCATTCTTAGCCTAAGTACCTTCCTTCCTTGGTTTATCTGAAGCCTTGAGTGGAAGGGAATCCTACTGGGATCTTGTCAAAAAGGAAGAAGAAAGGCTCAAGACACTTTTTCCACTGTGACTCAGTGTGAAGTACTTTTCTCTCCTAGTTCTTCTCCCTTCCCTTCCCAAACTTTCCACTCCTAGGTTTAGAAAACTCCAGAAGGCTTTTGCTCAGGGCCCCCTCAACAGTGACAGAACTCCCAAGTCTGTGCTGATTCACTTGACTCTTGAATGGTGTGCCTTCCAAAAGGAAAAATGGAACTGCAGGAGGAGAAACTTTCTCTGAATTAGCCTCTTGCTTACCCTGAGGCAATAAGTAATTAAAGGCTTGATGCTTTAATCATGTGCTCTGACACATGAGAGCTCAGCTGTCTCTCCCAGCTCATCTGAGCTCTTGACAATGTATGATTAATAAATGCTTAATACTCAGAATTTAAAATGTTTTCCCACAAACTGATAAAAGAAAAAAAATAGACAATAGGGAAAACATTCATTGTTCAGAGAAGAGGGAAGAAAAGTTCATAAACACACCAAAGATTCTTCAATTTTCATATCTATCAGGTAAACACTAGAATTTTACAATATAACGCATTGGCAAACATGGAACCCAAAAATACTGATTGTAGAAGTGAAAATTCATATTATGAATTTGGAGAATTCTAACTAGCACAGGTACAGTATAATCACTAAGCAACATTATGACAACAGTGAGACAAAAACAAACAGGACCTCATTTCTGCTTTTCCTCAACCTTTTGCTCAATTCAGGTACTTTACAGATCAGATGATGCACAACCATCTTGGGAAGTATATATTCTCTAAATACAGTGCAATGAAACAATGTATTAAAAGTTTGAACAAAAAATTCAGGCACTTAAAAATTTAAGACTCAAAGATTTTCATCTAAGAAGAAATAAAATCTGTACTTTAAAACTAAAGGTGTAATTTCCTTATAAACATATATTCTTAAACCTCTAAAATTAAGCAAAACAAATTCAGTCATTTGGCATAAGTAATACATTTCCTTTAAGTGAGTATAACTAATACATAATAGAAAGGCTTAATCATATTAGAAAATATACTCATAATTAATTAAAAGTCAAAAATTCTATCACAACACCAGGCCTAGTGGCACATGCCTGTAGTTCCTGCAATTTGGGAGGCAGAGACAGGGGGATCACAGGTTGGAAGCCAGAGGCAGCCTTAGTGAAACTCTGTCTCAAATTAAAAAGTAAAAAAATAGGCTGAGGTTGCAGCTTCCTGGTAGACCACTTGCAAAAGCATAATGAAGCCCTGGGCTCATCACCCAAGTACTGCAAAATAAATAAATACATAAATAAATAAATAAATAAATAAATAAATAAATAAAAATTATGTCACTAGAAACCCAAACAAATTTCAACTAAATTCAATATTTCTTCTGAAAGACTATTCACAATAGGATACAATGATACTTTTGATACTTTCTGCATGTTAATATTGATATGGTCTTCTCACATCTGTTACCTTATTGTAGGCTATCCCTCTAACCAAGAACTAGAAAAGCTAGATAAAATATGAAGTGTATCAAAGGGAGCAGGATCTTAGAGAAAAGGAATGCATGATGAACTCCACATTCTGTGACATTTTCCTCCAAGGCACTTGTCAATTTATAAAGGGCACAGCCACAAAGCCAAGTAGAAAACAGTAGCACCTTTGCAGTCTAAGGGCCTGCAGAGACAAAACCTAAAATTTAGGAGTACACAAGCAGTCAAGCTTTAAGAATCATAGATTACTGAAAGAGAGAAAGTACTTTCTCAAGGCATTAGGTTATTTATAACCAGCATGAAGCCAAGACGCTATGAGGCCAAGCAGAAATATCCTCAGAATGTTCCCATAGTTGTGTTGTAGGATTCAGGAGGAAACAATTGGAATTCAGAACCTTAATGAAAAGAGTCCATGTTAAAAACATATGGATTCCACTTTGGTTTCCAGTGGTACTCATTCCAAGAGTAAAGATCAGTGAGAAACAGCTCACCCTTAACAATGAGAGGAAACTACCTTTAAACTGCTCACTCCCAAACAGGTTGAAAGTGACCTATTCTCTTTTAACTGCCCGCTAGAATGCAAAAGTAAATTCAGGAGGAAAATAAGATTAACCAGAGCCTCAAATTATCTTAAAAGTTTTTTTTTTTTTCTTTTTCAGTATTGGGGTTTAAACCCAGGGCCTCATCCTTGCTAGGCAAAGGCTCCATCACTGACCTGTACCCTTGACCCCTTCTTTACTTTTGACTCAGGGTATCACTAGGTTGTACAGTATGCCACTGGCCTCAAACTGGCAATCCTTCTTCCTCACCCTCAAAGTTGCTGGGTTAACAGGAGTGCACCATGGTACCTGTCCCCCCTAAAAAATTTTGTGCACTATTTTTTAGTGCTGGGATTTAGCTCAGTTGGTAGAGCGCTGCGCTGCAGTCTCTGAGGTCTCGAGTTCAACTCCCAGCACCACAAAAATGGGAGAAGGACCTGGCAATCCACTCCCAAGGCAACCCCGAAACAGTCTGCCATTGAAAACCCTATGAGGGTCGCTATGAGTCGGGCATGACTTGACGGCACCTAACAACAACAACAACAACAATTTTTTAGTATTCAATCAAGATTATCAGGAATGTGAGGAAATATGACCATAGAAACAATGTACACAGCATCTTGAAGCCTGTAATTATTTGGCCCAGATTTTTAAAGTATCTTTAATTAGTATATCAAAAACCTTACCAGAACCAAATTCTATTTTTAAAAGATGGAAAATCTGCAATGCAAAATACAATAATTAAAAGTATCAACTGAAGAGACTGATTTGATAGTAGTTTAGAAAAGAAGAGGAATAAAATAGAAGATAAAAATGCAGACAGAACAAATAATATAAAATTGTTAAAGAGCATAAGGGAGCGTTAGGAAATACTAAAATTGTCCAATTTAAATGCAACCTGAGTCTGAAAAGAAAAGACTTGTAGTGCACTGACAATTTGCAAAACTACTTCTTGTTGTTGTTAGATGCCGTTGAGTCGGTATCCGACTCATAGGGACCCTCTGTACAACAGGGGAAACACTATTGTCAGTGCTTTTCTGCTGTTCATAGGGTTTTCAATGGCAGATTGATTTTTGGGAGGGGGTTGCCAGGTCCTTCTCCCAAGCCTACAGCTTCTGGTGTTCCCAGGCGGTCTCCCATCCAGGTACTAAAACCAGGCCTGACCCTGCTTAGCTTCCGAGATCTGATGGGATCGGATGCCACAGGGCTACAGCTGCAGGCTTCAAAACTACTAAGAGACATTAACTCACACAATCATCCAGTACTTTGGAATTGAAACAGGATAACTACAAAGAAAACTGTCAGCAGATTTAGGGGTGTTGTACCCCAATGTGCTGCCTGCCCTGAGGAGTTCCCCTTCTCAGGACATCCACTCAGGGGAGATGTCAGGTCCTTGGCTCCATCGCGAAAAAGAGTTTTAGGACAAGTCAGTAAGAGAATGAAACAGACTGAAGTTTATTAGGTAAAGGAAAGGGGTAGTACACGCTTCCAGAGTGAAGAACAGCGTTTAGAGAGGAGACACCAGAAACAGGTCTAGAGAAAGAAGTGCGTGTCCTGAGCCCAGGTTCAGAGGCCAGCAGCACACAGGTCCTTCCCCAGCAGCAACAATTACCTTCCCCTCACCAAAAGCAGATACCTCAGTTTGTCTGTGTTGTCTCATTTAAAAGAATATATATGAGACACAGAAATTATAGAATAGAATATAAGCTAAGTTTATTAAAGATAGATAATAAGGAGAGTACACTTTCAAGCAGTGAAGGGCTTTTGCTGCCTTGAGTTAAGGTCAGCTGTGATCTTTATAGTAGAGGTTGAGCCTTCAGGGGAAGGAAAGAAACATTTTACACCTGGGTCCTATGTCCAAAAGGGGTTAATGGATTCCCAGTGTCTTTAAAGGACTGGGCTCAGAGGCAGACATTTCAAAAGGTTATAGAAATCCAGGCAGCTACTGGTATTGATAAGGGAGCAGAGATCACTAAACAATGACCTTTGAGATTCTATAGTCTTATCATCCTTTGTGGATGAATGCAGAAGTGAGGAGTGATTTTGTTTCCTTCTAGCAAGCATGCTGTTTGTAAGGTCAGGAAGCACTGATCACCAGATCAAAGCCTTTGTCCCACAGTCTGCATCTCTTGATATTTATATTACAGGTGGTTGGGAATCACATATCTAGGTTGGGAGCTGGCTGGCTGCAGAGCCCTCTATTCCCTTTCTTCCTGCTATTACTCTCTAACAAAAACCACAGCAAATTTCTGTAAAACAGAGAAAACTTTTTAAATAATCAGAAAAAAAAAAAAACCCACCACATATGACATTCAAAGCAGCAAGAATTTTCCTGTTCTCATCGCAACTTCTTCTCATTGATGAGAGCCAAAAATGATGGAATAACATTATCCTGCTGGAAGAAAACAAATGACAACTGAAAAAATATATCCAGTCAAACTAACCTTCAAAAGTGAAGGTAAAATAAAAGTACTTCCAGAGAAACAAAATAGAATAGGATGGTTGCTTTATGAGTCTAGGCCCCCTGCCAACAGTTGCAACAATTGATGACCCAAAGAAATGTAATACAGAGTTTCAATAGTCATTGCCACACTAATGCATATTAAACTATAAATCTTGGTCAAGTAAAATGGGGTCATTTTGAGTCTTGTGAGATCAAATCTACAGCTATTTTTCCATACATGAGAACATTGCTAATTCTTTAGTTTTCTCTCCTCTTTTCAAAACGCTACATAAATTATCAATAACATAAGATCCATGTCACTGTAATGACAACATTTCAGTTGTCAAATATATTGAATGATAAATATTAATATTAGTATGGGAGTTAATTTATCTGTTTAGCAATTTCATGGTTTATAATTCAGTGCTTTGTTTTTGTTAGGTGTCGTCGAGTCAAGTTTGACTCGTAGCGACCCTCACCGGGTTTTCATTGGCTAATTGTTTCGGGATTGCTTTGGGAGTTGATTGTCAGGTCCTTCTCCCACTTTTGAGGTGCTGGGAATTGAACCTGGATCCTCAGTGAGTGCAGAGCAGGTGCTCTGCCAACTGAGCTAGATTCAGTGTTTAGTTCTCCCTAATACGAAATAAGAAACTTCATCCTTCTGTGAATCACCAGATATCAATGTATTTCTGTTTTAATATAAGGAAATATTTAAAAATAAGCACTGTATGCTGGAGGCCTGAGAATCAGAGCTCCTCTTTTTGGGGCTCCAAATAAAAGAATCCTGTACAACACAACGCTATTGCTAAGTGAGCTGTCCCAGAGTGTGTTTGTGTAGGGGGGTATTGGGTAAACCCATTTGAATTCCCTAGGAACTCCAGCTGGAAACTCTTTGCATGATGGCTACAAGACTTCATACATGGAAAAGAGAAAATGGAGGGCATGTCCTTTATTTAAAATAAAACTCTGATTGAGAGAGAGGTAAGAGAAGTGATTTCACTCTGTAACCTGAAGCTAGTTGAAGATGCCAGAATAAACTCAAGACTGCCACCCATAACAGAAGTAGATCAAATCACAAATCTTATACAATGGAAATTAGCATTTGCTATCGTTAGGAGTACATTTCAAAACAGACTGTCTAAAATTTCAGGCAAAAGTTTGAAAAGTTTCCTCCATCCGATCTGACTAAAATACACATGTATACCCAACTTTTTTTCTTTTTCCACTTTCAGTCCTTGCTACATAAACCTGTCACTATTATTAATGCATCTTACTCTATTATTCTTTCACTTTACTAAATATGGAAAGAGCAGAGAAGAAGGTGCTTAAAGAAGCAAATGTTAATACTGTTGAAGGATGAATAGTTCTGCCCTTCTCTTTTTTCTCCTTAACGTGCACAGTGCTTCATAAAGGAAGCTGTACTAAAGAAAAATTAAAAAGAACTAGCTACATTGAATGCTCAAAAAAGTAAGCCATAGAACAAAAATGCACTTTCTCAATATCTCAGGCTATAATTTGCTCTAAGAAAGGGCACCCAAGGCATGTGTTGATGGTAAGCTGAAATTTTCAGTGTTTAACTATCACTATTAACTGTCACGAGCTCATTTTGCACAGTTAGCATGACAAAATTTTAAAGTTATTTGAGTTTTTCCTCACATCACCATCTTTTATGTCCAAAAGTCATACATAAATTGGAAATGACAAATATAGATGTATTCAAAAGTTTTATATTTATCACCTTCATATAGTAACTATAGTTTAGTGTTTGGATACAAACAGCATAGTTTAGTGTGTGGACACAAATGGCAACTTCCATACCAAAGCCAGAATTTTCTTTTTCCTTTTGTCATCTGCCATTAAATATAAATGACTCACCAGAAAATATAACTTTATAATTTCTCCATTTCTTTAAAATAGACTTCATAACTTTTCCTTTTCTTTTATTTCTACTTCACTTCAGTCTGATGGCTTTGTATTGTTCCACTTCAAATATTAAATCTCAAGGTTCCATCTTCACCAAATTCTTTGCTCCTGCTCTGTTCCTTCTCACATTAACAGATGCTACTCTCTACCATAATGTGATCTCTGGTTCCTTTACTCTTTCTATAACTAGCCTCCTTTTAGCTTCTCATACTGAGACAGATGAAGTGGACCAACCACTCCCTGAGGTACTGGGAAGGTATTAAGTATTATTAAAGATAGTGTTAAATACTGTTAATATTGCAGTTAATAATAAAGTTACTTTTTCTGTAAGCACTGCTTTTGATGTTTACTCTCTTGTCACCTGAAGATGATATTTAATGTTTCCAACAAAAACAAATAATAAATGTCTGAGATGATACACACACTAATTACCTGATCTGACCATCACACAATTGTATTCTTGTAATAAAATGTCACAATGTACCCCATAAACATGTATAATTACTGTATCAATTAAAATGAGAATAATCTTGCCATCCTTATACTTCTCAACTATGATTTTGTAGTACCTTACCTTGCATAAGAACATCTAAAAGTGTAATTTACAGAATTTTCCCTCACTTGATTATTCTTTGAGTTCCTAATCATTTGTATTCTTTCTTTCCACCTTAATTGAAGCTACCCTCTCAAAAGTAACAAATTTCAAGAGTTCTGCTTCTGAAATGACAACATGGGCTCATTCCACAGAAAGTATAATTGGTAAAAAAAAATAAGATAAAATAAAAAATCACAACCATTTAATGTGAATGGAAATTGACATAAGTGCATAGAATAAATATGTATTTAAGAACCTCTACTAAAACTCAGGGGCTGGAATTAAGCTCAGTTGGTAAAGCACCGCTCTGCAGTCTCTGAGGTCCCAGATTCAATTCCCAGCACCACAAAAATGGGAGAAGGACATGGCAATCCACTCCTAAGGCAATCCCGAAGTAATCAGCCATTGAAAACCCCATGAGGGTCGCCATGAGTTAGACACAACTCAACAGTACCTAACAACAACAACTACAACTCAATAACAACAGTGAAAATCTATGGCATTTGAATCACAGCCTGCTCACCTCCTCCATATTTCAAGCTCAGCATAAAAGGAATTTCACTCTACATGGGTACAGCCAAGGAATTCCTCTCCCACTAGCTTCCAGAAAAAAGGCAAGATGTCTGCATTTATCAAACACTCCCTGACATTGTGCAATGCCTGGCACTATGTCAGTGCTTCTCTGCTATTGGTAGGGTTTTCAATGGCTGATTATTTTTGGAGTGGGATGCCAGGTCCTTTCTCCCATTTTTGTGGTGCTGGGGATCAAGCCCAGAGCCTCAGAGCATGCAGAGCAAGCAATATACCAACTGAGCTAAACCCTAGCCCCATATGTTTCCATATCCAAGGTGTTATAGTTTGTATCTGAAATGTCCCCTAAAATCTTATGCATTAAGTGCTTAGACCCAATGCAACAGTGCACAGACGTGGGTCTCTTGGCAAGTGATTTAGTCATGAGAGCTTTAACCTCATCAATGGATTCACCAATTGATGAATTCATAGCTCACTGGGCTTTTGGAAGGCAGTGGAAATTTTAGGAAGTAGAATCTAATTACAGGAAGTAGGTCACTGAATATCCTTGAAGGCTATATTTTGTTCCTACTTCTGTGCACACTTTTTTTGTTGCTCTTTCTCTGCCTCCCAACTTCCAAGGGGTGAGGAACTTGCTCCACCACACACTTCCTTCCATGATGTTCTGCCTCACCATAGGCCCAGAGACAATGCAGCCAAGCAACCATGGTCTGAAACCTCTGAAACAACAAGAAAAACATACTTTTCTTCCTTTTTAAGTTGTTTATCTCAGGTGTTTTGTGACAGATATAGAAAGCCGACTAACACAAAAGGTTAATTTCCCTGAGTAGTAAGAGTGGAAGCTTTGCACTAAATAGAATCACCAATAACTAAACAAACAAGTTTTGTTATTGTTGTTAGGTGCTGTCAAGTCAGTATCTGGCTCATAACAACCCTATGTACAACAGAAGAAACACTATTGTGCTTCTCTACTATTCATAGAGTTTTCTATGGCTGATTGTTTTTTGGGAGTGGGTTACCAAGTCCTTCTCCCAAGCCTATAGCACTTGGTGTTCCCAGGCAGTCTCCCATCTAAGTACTAACCAAGTCCGACCCTGCTTAGCTTCCAAGATCTGGTGGGATTGGATGTCCCAGTGGTATGGCTGCAGGCAAAACAACACTACTGAGCACAATAGGATGAACGACATTTTTCTGCAATTGCTACAGCATATTATTTAAATGTTTAGTTTGTAACAAGACAATGAGAAATGTAATGAAACAGGAGTGTATGACCTATACGTAGATTAACAAGAACAACAACAGAAAAGGCAGGCAATAAAAATTTTTTATTTTTTATAAAATTTTTTATAAAAATCATGACCATAGAAGACAAAGAGTTTAAAGTAGGTATTATAAATATGTGCAACAAAGTAAAGGAAACCATACTTAATGAATTGTGTGCTGATAATGTCTCATCAAAGATAGAATATCAAAAAAGAGAAAGAAATAATTTTAAAAAGAACAAAATGGAAATTATGAGGTTGAAAGTACTATAACCAAAACTTAAAAAATCACCACATAGCTCAACCACAGGTTTGAATATGCAGAAGAAGGATTAGCCACCATAAAGATAACTCAACAGAGACAATACAACTAAAAAAAAATGAAAAAAGAATGATGTACAATGAACAGAGCCTCAGAGGAATGTATACAATCATTAAGTTAATGAATATACATGAATGTAATTACTAGAACGAGATGACAGAAAGAAAGGAGGCAGAAAAAGAAACTACTCAAAGAAATAATGGCTAAAAAAATTCCCAAATTTGAGGAAAAACATTGTGCACTTCCAGGAAGCTTACCAAATTCTAAGTAGAAAAAACAAAAGTCATATACCCAGAAACATCAGAGTCAAATGTTGAAAGATAAAGACAATTTTGAAATCAGAACAATACAGGTGAAATAAAATCAATCCCAGAAAAACAAAAACAGAGAGAATACATTGCTAATGGATTTGTCTTATAGAAAATGCTACGAGAATTTCCTTAGGCTGAAAGCAACAGGCCTCAAACCATACTTTAAAAGAAAAATAAACAATAGAAAAGAAACACTGGTAAATATAATTGTGTCATTATAAAAGGTAATATAAATATATATTGATCCTTTAATCTCTTAATTGATTTAAAAAGCAATTGTATAAATAATATGCATATAATTGTACTCTTAAGACTATAACATATAGAAATGTATTTGCTAATGACATCACAAAGGGGATAGGTTAGAAACAGAGCTGTATTACAGTAAGGATATAGTACCAGAAGGTAACTCCAGTCTATGGAATAAACAGAGAACCAGAAATGCTAAATAATATGGTTAATATAAGAAAGGTCATAAGTATGTATTTGCTCTCTTCCTCTCACCTTTTTAAGGGACATACAATTATATAAATTAATATATGTAACTATAACAACATGTTGGGTTTTTATATAAGATTAACATTGTTATATCTTATGGGAATTGCCAGTATAAGTTTGAAGTAGATGCTGATAAGTTCAGATGTATATGAAAAGCCTTATAACAACCACTAATAACCCTGAAATAATGAAAAAATCTAGTTAAATAATTAAAATCTAGCACTAAAAAATACTTATTAATGCAAAAGTAGTAAGGAAAAATAAGCAAAAAAGGAAGACAGAACAAAAAGTAAAATAGTCATAAACCAATTATATCAACAGTAACATCAATGTAAATGGATTTAAATAATCTGAAAAAATGGCAGAGATTATGACATTGTATGAAAAAGAAAATCTAAGCAAGGTGTGGTGGTGCATACCTGTAATCCCACTACTCAGGAGGTTGAGGCAGGAGGATTGATGTGAATTTGAGTCTAGACTAGTTTACAGAGCAAGACCCTGTCAAAAAAAATTTTTTTAAAGAATCAATGATATGCTGTGCTGTCTATAGTATGCTTGCTTTAGATATATAGCCACAAATATATTTTTTAAAAGGATAGAAAAGACATATGCAAACAGCAACTATGAGACAGCTTGAATGCCTATACTCAAATTGGAGATTGTAAAAAGAAGAAGCAAAGAGGGACATTTTTATGATAAAAGTGTTATCTTTAGGAAGATGTGAGATGTATAATCATAATTTGGCCCCAAAGGACCCCAAAAATATATAAAGAAAATTTAAAATTGGAGAAAGAAGTAGAAATTTAACAGTGATAGAGACTTTGTTGTTCTACTTTTAACATTCTGTAATATTAGGATGAGTAGAAGACTTGAATAATGTTATAAATCAACTACATTTTGTTGATAACCTATAGAACCCACCATTCTACAACTACATAATATGTATTCTTCTCAAATACAAATGAAACATTATCCATGATCTAGACAATATGCTGGGCAACAAAACAAGCCTCTGTAAATTTGAAAGGATTGAAATAATAAAAAGTTTGTTCTCTGGCCATAATGTAATGAAGAACTAATTCAATAACAGAATCTAGAAATAAGTAACAAAAGAAAGTTGGGTGATTCACAAATATGTAGATAATAAAAATATACTTCAAAATAATCAATCAAGGAAATCACACAGAAAATTAGAAAAAAACTAGAATAAATAAAACTAGAATAAATAAAAATAAAGACATGAAAAAATCAAAATTTATGGAAAGCAGATAAAGTAGTGTTTGGAAGGAAATTTACACCTGTAAACATTTATATTAAAAATTAAGATAGATCTGAAATTAATGAACACAGCAAGACATTAAAAAAATGCAAACTAAGCTGGGTACCGTGGCACACATCTGTAATCCTATTGACTCGGGAAGCCGAGGCAGGAGGATCATAGGTTGGAAGTCAGAGGCAGTCTGTGTAACTCAGTGAGAGCCTGTCTCACAATAAAAAAAAAAATTAAAAGGAGGGTTGTGGGTATTGATCAGTGATAGAGCTCTTGCCTACTCTGTAGGAGGCCCTGGGTTGAAACTTCATAGCAACAACAACAACAAGCAAAAACAGAGACTAGAAAAACAATTGAAGAAATCAAGGTGGCCAAAACATAGTTCTTTGAAAAGATCAACTAAATTGGTAAAACTTTAACTAAACTAACCAAAACATAAAGGTAGGAACTAAAATCAAAAATCATTTTACTCTGTTTGGGGTTCTATAAAAATATAGACTGAGTATCATAGAAACAATAGAAATTTATTTCACACATTTCTGGAAGCTAGGAAATCCAAAATCAAGGCACAAGTTATATTCAATGTCTGTCAGGGGATAATTTCCTGGCTCTTAGATGGTGCTTTCTTGCTGTTCTGTCATGATGGAAAGGGTATAGCAGATCTCTGGGCTCTTTTTTTTTTTTTTTTTTTTTTTTAATAAGGGCAATACTCTTCTTCCTGCTCTCATGATCTAACTGTCTCTCAAAGACTTTACCTCCTAATACCATCATATTGGAGATCAAGATTTTAACTGATAAATTTGGGGGAACACAAACATTCAGATCATAGCAAGAATGAAAGATATATTACTAGTGACATTACAGAAATAAAAAGGATTATCAGGGAATGTTATTGCAATAGACCTACTGTTTCTGTTCCCACAAAATTTATATGTTGCATTTATACGTTACATTGTTCCCTACAGTAATGGTATTAGGAAATGGGGCCTTTGAAAGGTGTTAAAATTGTAAGGGTGAAGCCCTCATAAATTAGATTAGTTCTGTTATTTGAGAAACTCCAGAGACCTCTCCAGCTCTCTTTCCTCCATATGAGGGGGCAGCAGGAAATCAGCCATCTAAAACTGGGAAGATAGCTATCACCAGAATTTAATCAAGTTAGCTCCCTGATCTTGGACTTCCAGAAATGGGAGAATTAAAAGCCACAAAGTCTGTGGTAATTTGTTATAGCAGCCCAAACTCCCTAAGGCAATGTTGCATAGCAGATATCTAGAATTTCTTCATGTAGCATAACTCAAACTTTATTCCTATTGAAGAGTGACTTCCCATTTCTTGTATCTTCCAGTTCTTGGGACCACTATAGTATACACTTCTATGCATTTGATTATTAATGATACTTAACGTTGCACAACAGATATCTTGAATATTTTCATCTAGCATAATTGAAACTTTATACTCATTGAACAGCAACTTCCCATTTCCCATATCTTTCAGTTCTTGGGACCACTATAGTAAACATTTCTATGAGTTTGACTGCTACAAATACTCATGTAAGTGGAATAATAAAGTATTTATCTATATTTCTGGCTTATTTGACTTTTTACATGTTAATTCCAGCATTATTCACAATAGTGCTAATCACAACATGAGGCACCAAATCTACCAATGCCTTAACCTTGGACTTCCCAGCCTCCAGAACTGTGAGAAATGTTTGTTTTTTAAGATACATGTCTATGCTATTTTTTCTAATAGCAGTCTAACCTATCTGAAACAACTAAACCAATGGTATGTCAGTAAGTTAGATAAATAAAAGGGACAAATTCCTAGAAAGACATCTTCTACCCAGACTTACTCAAGAAAGAGAAAATTTGAATAAACCTACAAGTGAAAAGAATGAATTAGTAATTCAAAAATTACCCAGAAGGAAAAATAAAGGCCCAGATGGCAATACTGATGAGTTTTTCAAACATTTAAGAAGGATTGATGCCAATTCCTTCAAAAATTGCCCAAAATATAGATGAGAAAGGAACATTTCTTAATTCATACCATGAGACAAATTTTACCTCATACCATTACTAGAAAAAATATCACAGGAAAATAAAAATATAGGCCAATATTTCTTATAAAAAGTTCCTCTAAAATATTCACAAATAAAAATCAGCAATATATAAAAAGTATAATATGGCATGACTAAACTTAATTTATCTCAATAATACGAGGCTGGTTTAACATCTCCAAATCAATTGATATAATATGGCATGGGAACATAATGAAGGGGAAAGAACACATATCTAAATAGATGAGGAATAATAAACTGAAACAATCTAACACAAATTCATAATAAAAACACTCACCAAAACAGGAAAGTGGGAACCTCCTGAACCAGATAAAGGGCATTTACAAAAATTCATAGCAAACATCATACTTAATGTTGAAAGGCTGAATTCTTTCCCTCAAATGTAAGTGACAAAATGAAAATGACCACTCTTGCTACTTGCATTCAACATCATAATAGAGGAAATGAGGCAAGGAAGAAAAGGAACATGACTAGGAAGGTGGAAATAAAAATATTTCTATTCACAGATGACATAAAATTGTATAGAAAATTCCAAGGAATCCACTAAAAGAAGTATCAGAACTACAATATAAATCCATCAAGCATGAGAGTACAAGATTAATACAATACATAATTTTGATACAAAAATCAATTAGGTATCTGTAAAATAACAAGGAGCGATAATAAAGTGAATAGAGCAATTCCAGCTGGGAGCAATAAAGTAATAGAGCAATTCCAGCTGGGAGTGTAGCTCAGTGGCAGAGCATTTATTTGCCTAGAAAGTACAAGACTCTCGATTTAATCCCCATCACTGCAAATAATAGTAATAATAATAATAATAATAATAATAATAATAATAATAATTTTTAAGGAGAGAACAATTCCTTTTAAAATAGCACCAAAAGAACATAAAGAGTTAATTATAATGTAAATATTTGTGCTTCAAAGGACACAAGTAAGAATGTGAAATGTGGTGAAAAATGTATTGCCAGGTATACATCCAATAGGGGACTTTTATCTAGGATATAAGGGTTGGGATTTAGCTCAGTTGGTAGAGTGCTACTCTGCAGTATTTGAAGTCCTGGGTTGGATTCCAAGCACCACAAAAATGGGAGAAGGACGTGGCTGTCGGGGTTCAGCTCAGGCCCGGCAGAGGTCAGAGCCTTGCCCTGACACCGAGTGGGTATCGGGGACCCACTGGACTGGGTTGGTGTAGTGGCCGGAAGTGCCAAAGAAGGACCTCGGGAGACCTTCTGCAGGAAACAGGAGAGGGAAAGTTTACTGGGTTACTCCCCAAGTGGGGTGCAACCAGCAAGCAGCCCCTGTCAAGTGCTCAAGTGCTAGCTCTAAGCCTGCAGCATTCTGTGCTGCAGGCTCACTGATGTTACAGCTCAGCCTTAAAGGCACAGCTACAAGTAGCTAGTGTTCCACTGGGCTGGAGGTCCGGTGGTCTTGACTCTCGCAGCTCGCCTTCTCTGCTTCCCTCCTTCCCAAGGATGGGAGGAATTGGAGGCTCTTCGTGGCTTGCTTGTAGTCTTTGGTGCTTCGAGGGCCCTGGTCTTGATGCGTTGGCTTGCTTGGAGATCTTCCGCTGGATTGGGGAGCACTGGATCAAGGTGATGGGGTCTGGATAGCAGTTGAGGGATGGAGAACAGTGGTGGGGTGAAGGGGGTCCAGGAGCCCTGCTTATATAGGGTCCCAGAGAGGGGCATGTACTGGGGTTAGCCAATCAGGGCACATTCCTGACAGGTACAGTAGGTAAACTGTCATACCTGCCAGGTAGGGGCAGTTATTTAACTGGGGTGCTAGGGGCAGCCAATCAAAATTGAGGTCATTGAGGCTGGTCAAGCTGGTCAGGGGCCATCTTTGCTCACTTGATGGGAGGGGGGATAAAGGAGTGAGTAGAATGTAGCCTGAGTGTTAGCCCCTCATGCTAGTTAGAGGGACCCTGTGTATGGGGTGCTTTAGAAAAGGCCAACACGTGGCAATCAACTCTGGAGGCAATACCGAAACAATCAGCCATTGAAAACCCTATAAGGGTTGTTATGAGTCAGACACTACTTGAGGGCACCTAACAAAACAACAACAGCATCTAGAATATAAGCACTTTTACAATTTGGTAACAAAAATATATATTGCAAAATTAAAAATACAGACAAAAGATCTAAGGAGACATTTCTCTAAAAAAGATATAGAAATGGCAAAAACACATAAAATGCCAAAAGTAATTAATCATTAGAAAAACACAAATCAACGCCACAGAGATACGTCTTCACATCTCTTATGACAACTACAGTCGAAAAGAATGCTTCTATCAAGTGTTGGAGAAGTTGCAAACAAATCAGAACTCTCAAACACTGCTGATAAGAATGTCAGATGGTATACTCACTTTGGAAAACAGTCTGGCAGTTTCTCAAAATGTTAAATATAAAGTTATCACAGGACTCAGCAATTTTATTCTTAGGTGTATATCTCAAAGGTATAAAAATATATATTTACACAAAGAATTGAGGAAAGATGCTCATAGGAGCATTATTCATAGTAGATAAAAAGTGAGAATCCAAATCACCTAATGAATTGGTAAATAAGATGTATAATTAACCCATACAATGGGATATGGTTTTCCAATGAAAAGGAATGAATCAATGTTACAGAATGGATAAACATTAAAAAGCCTCACACTAAATGAAAGACATCATCCATAAAAAATGAAATACTCTATGATCCCATGTATGTAAAATACCTCAGATAGGAAAATCTATAGATATACAAAGGAAATAAATGGTTTTCCAGTGTTGGGGAACAGAGGGCAATGGAGAGTGGGAGTTAAGAATTATGAAATTTCTTTTGGAGGTGATATAAATTATCTAAATTTCATTGTAGTGATAATTATTCTGTGAAAACACTGAATTGTACACTTTGAGTAAATTGTATAGTATGTGAATTATATATATATCCAAATAAAACTGTTCCCCATGTGTCTGTCAATTTGCCATACTGTAGGAGCTTGCCTGTTGCTGTGATGCTGAAAGCTGTGCGACCAGTATTACAGATACCAGCAAGGTCACTCATGGTGAACAGGTTTCAGCTGAGCTTCCAGACTAAGACAGACTATAAAGTAGGACCTGGTAGTCCACTTCATAAACAATTACCCATTGAAAACCCAATGAATAGCAGAGAAACACTGTTAGACATAGTGCCGGAAAATGAGCCTCTCAAGTTGGAAGGCACTCAGAAGATGACTAGGGAAGAGTTACCTCCTCAAAGTAGAGTCTACGTTAAGGATAGGAATGGAGTAAAGCCCCAGGGACCTCCATTTGCTCAAAATGAGGAGGAACAACTGAAAACATCCATTATAATTGGAATGTGGAATGTACATTGTATGAATCTAGGAAAATTAGAAATCATCAAAAGGGAAATAGAGCACATAAACATTGGCATTTTAGGCATCAGTGGTTAAAATGGACTGGCATGGGCCATTTTGAATCAGATATTCACATGGCCTACTAGGCAGGGAATGACAGATTAAAGAGAAATGGGGCTGAACTCATTGTGAAAAATGACATCTCAAGATATGTCTTGAAGTACAATGCTTTCACTGATAGAATAATATCCATACACCTACAAGTAAGGCCATCTGACATCAGGAATGATGTTCCAGATTCCACACTCTCTTCTGAATCTGGCTTGATTTTCCAAAAGTTCCTTGTCTATATACTATTGCAGTTACTTTTGAATGATCTTTAGCAAAATTTTGCTTGTATGTGACATTAATGATATCATTCAATAGTTTTCAAATTCGGTTGGATCTTGATTCTTGAGGATAGGCACAAATATGGATCTCTTCCAGCCAGCTGGCCAGGTAGCTGTTTTCTAAATCTCTTGGAATAAACAAGTTAGCATCTCCAGGACCACATGTTTGTTTCCACTGGTACTCCATCAATTCTTGGAGCCTTGTGCTTCACCACTTCCTTCAAGGAAGCTTCCACTTCCTCCTTCAGTACCATTGCTGATGTCAGATGTATATAATCGAAAGCAGAGAATATCAGAGAGATGTCTATGTTTTATTGACTATGCAAAGGCATTTTACTGTATGGATCATAACAAATTATGGATATCATTGTGAAGAATGGGAATACCAGAGAACTTAATTGTACTCATGAAGAAACTATACATGGACCAGAAGGCAGTCCTTCAAACTGAACAAGGAAACATTTTCTGATTTAAAGTCAAGAAAGGTATGCATCAGGGAGGTATTCTTTCACCATATCTCTTCAAACTCTATGCTGAACAAATCATCTGAGAAGCTGGATTTTGTAGAAGAAAGTGGCATCAGGATTAGAGGAAGACTCATTAACTACCTGCATTGTGCTGATGACACAACTCTGCTTGTAAAGAGGATTTGAAATATTTACTGATGATAATATATCAACATAGGCTGGAATTTAGCTCAGTTGGTAGAGCACCGCTCTGCAGTCTCTGAGGTCGCAAGTTTGATTCCCAGCACTGCAAAAATGGGAGAAGGACCTGGCAATCCACTCCCAAGACAATCCCGAAACAATCAGCCATGGAAAACCCTAAGGGTCGCTATGAGTTGGGCATGACTCGATGGCACCTAGTAATATAAATAATAATATAATATATCAACATAGCCATCAGTATGGATTGCGCCTCAACATCAAGAAAACAAAAATATTTACAACTGGGTCAGTATGCAACTTAATGATAAACGGAGAAAAGATTGAGGTTGTCCACGATTTTGCTTTACTTGATTCTACCATCAACACCCACAGAAGCAGCAATGAAGAAATCAAAAGATGTACTGCATTGGGAGAAAACTGTTGCAACAGACCTCTTTAAGGTGTTGAAAAATAAAAATGTCACACTGAAGATGAAGGTGTGCCTGACTCATGCCATCGTATTTTCAATTGTATCATATGGTTATGAAAGCTGTAGATTGAATAAGGGAGACAGAAGAAGAATTGATGCTTTTGAATTATGGTGCTGGAGATGAATATTGAATATACCAAAGACTGCCAAAAGAACCAACAGATCTGTCCTAGAGGAAGAATACCCAGAGTGTTCCTTGGAAGCGAGGATAGCTAGACTGCCTCTAATGTATTTGAATGGGTAGTTAGGAGGGACCAATCCCTGTAAAAGGACATCATGTTTGGGAGAGTGGCAGGCCAACAACAAAAAGGAAACCCCTCAAGTGGATGGATTGACATAGTGTCTGCAACATAAGCTTGAACATAAAAAACATACTGTGCCTGTCACAGAATTAGAGAGTGTTTTGCTCTCTTGTACACAGAGTCACTTTGAATCAGACCAAACTGGATAGCACCTAACAGCAAACATACATATTTGCTTTTGTGATTTGAACTTCAGGTGTCATGTGTAAAAGTCACTTCATAACCAAGGTCCAAAGGACTGAATTCTGTCTTTTCTTCTACAAGTTTTATAGTTTCTGATCTTACAAATAGATATGATCAATTTTGAGTTAATTTTTGTCCATAAGTAGTCCAAATTAATCCTTCTGAATGTGGACCTTTGGCCATTCCAGAACCATTTGTTTAAAAAGAGTAGTATTTCCCTCATTAAATTATCTTATTAAAGTCAAGTGCTGTGGCACACACCCAGAACACAGGAAAGGTAGGGAAGAGGATTGTGAGGATTGCCATCCTAATGTGGCTACACAGCCATACACCATCTCAAACAAAAAATAAGTTAAAAAATAAAATAAAATTGTATTATTAAGCTTGAATACTAGTTCATTACATTTAAGTATATATCACACATACATATATACACATCACTTTTTTAAATCAGTTCATCCCTCAGTGGACATATAGATTGATTCCACATCTTAGCTACTGTGAATAGCACTTCAATGAACTGAGAAATGCAGATATATAATCAATGTATTGGTTTCATTTCCTTTTGTGTATCTACAATGTCGTTGTTGTGTTTAGGTGCCGTTGAGTTGGTATCTGACTCATAGTGACCCTCGTAGGGTTTTCAATGGCTGTTTCGGGATTGCCTTGGGAGCTGATTGACAGATCCTTCTCCCATTTTTGCGGTGTTGGGAATTGAACTTGGGACCTCAGAGACTGTAGTGCAGCACTCTGTATCTACAATAGGTTTTTTTAATCCGAGAAACACACTTGCTGGTTCATATAGTAGTTCATATATTTAATTTTTTGAGGAACTTCCAGATTGTGTTCAAAACTATTGTACTAATTCTCACCAACATTGTACAGGATTCCATTTTGTACACATTCTTAACATGTAATCATTTGTCTTTTTGATGATAGGTATTTTAATAGGTATGAGGTGATAGCTCATTGTGGTTTCATTTACATTCCTCTGATAATTAGTGATGCTTCCCATTTTTTCTTATACCTATTGGCCATCTGTGTGTGTTCAAGAAAAATATATTCAGGACCTTAGTCCATTTGTAAAAATAAAGTTACTTATTTTCTTGCAATTGAGATATTTGGGTTCTGTATGTACTTTGCTGTAGAATATGGTTCACAAATATTTTTCCTAATTCTGTAGGTTGACTCTTTACCTGTTAATCCTTTGTTGTACACAGGCTTTCTAGTTTGATGCAATCCCATTTGTCTATTTTTGCTTTTGAGGCCTATGCTTTAGGGATCATATTTTAAAAAAACTGTTGGTCAGACTAATATCAAGAACACTTTTCCCTAATTTTTTCCTAGTAGTTTTGTGGCTTTATATATTACATTTAGAGTCTTTGATTCATGTTGAGATGATTTTTGCATATGGTGTGAAAAAAGACTCTAACTTCTTTCTTATTTTATTTATTTATTTATTTATTTATTTATTTATTTATTTATGCGGTAGTGGGGATTGAACCCAGGGCCTTACACTTGCATGATCTGCAAGTGCTGGACCACTAAGCTGCACCCAACCCATTTTTTTTTTTTTACTTTTGGAGACAGGTCTCCCTAAGTTATGCAGACTGCCTCTGTTCTCGAACTTGCAATCCTCCTGCCTTCGCCTCCCAAGTCACTGGGATTACAGGCATGCGCCACCGTGCCCGGCTCTTATTTATGTTTGCAGTTCCAGGAACCTTGTGTATGCTTTTTTTTTTTTTTTTCAGTTTTACTTTGAGACAGAATCTCACTAAATTTCACCATCTGCCTCTGACCTTGAACTTGTGATCCTCCTGCCTTAGCCTCCCAAGCCACTGGGATATAATTTCCTTCTTCTGTATAAAGATACCCAATTTTCTCTACACCATTTGCTACATCTTGACTATGATTTGTCCCTTCTAAAACTTATGGTGGGGCTTCACCCTCAATGTCAGTGTTGAGAGGTACTGGGGCCTTTAAAAGGGATTAATGTCTTTCTCATGAGACTGCATTAGTTCTCATAGAAATAGATTAGTTCTTGCAAGAGCAGGTGGTCTTAAAGTGGATAAGCTCCTTTCTGTCCACCCTCACACATGTCCTCCTTTTGTGTATGCCCACTTTTTCACTTCTCCACCATGACATAAATCTGTATGAGGCGTTAATCAGAAAAAAAGGAAATGCTCATGGCATGCTCTTAGACTTTCCTGCTTCCAGAACAGCGAACCAAAATACACCTCTTTTCTTTAAACATGGCAAACTGAAGTACACTGTTTATTGAAGAAAATGCTCTTTTCCCTTTGTGCACTCTTAGCATCTTTGTCAAAGATCTACTGACTATAAATGTATGCTTACAATAGAAGTTATCATTATAGACTGTAACAATGCAACAATAAATGATGTACATTATGGTTAGCATTTTGTCTTTTTTAAATACCTGGGAGTAGCTTTCCTATTCAGTATAAAGCATGTGATGTTTCAAAGGAAAGATTATAGTCAATACAGAAAAGTCAAATTATTGGCTTTCAATTTACAAAATTTTCATAAGACTCATAAAAGAGAACAGTGAAGAAACATGATAGCTAAGGGTTGTTTTCTGTTTTTTCTTCTTACCTCCCCTCCTATTTTTAAGGGATGAAAATGTGTTTTGAATTTCAGAAGACTCCCTCAAAGTTCATTGTACTATTCATAAACAACAGATTAAAAATAAAATACATGAAGATCAAAGGTGACTGCAAAAAAAATCATAGAAGATATTACCCAAACATTCAAATATAGGCATCCTTTGTTCAGAATGAGGAAGTATGTGAATTGTGGTAACTATTACTAATCACTGATTTAAGCACCAACTGCTTAGAATCAAAAATATCTGGAAGTGGAGCCAGGAATTTGCATGTTTATCAATGATTGAGAACCTCATTTTTTGTCAAGAACAGGACTAGGAATTCACAAATATAACAAAAATATAGGCCTTCCTTCAACCTAAAATACCAACTGGCCAACACTAGGTCAACATGATTTGTCTTCACAGCATATGACACTGTATTACATATTTACTTGTTTATGTCTCCATTGGTTATCTCCCCCACTAGAAAAACTGTAATGTGGCATTTATCTTGGATGCTTTCCCTAAATGTGAAGCTAGATGAAAAACAGGAACTAGAAATAGCCTACATAGTATGCGAGTCAATAATAAGAAACACAGAATGAAAATTATTAGTGAGAAAAAAATAAGGGAAGAACCATTTCCCTGGAGGGAAATAATATTTAAAAACTGTATATACACAAATTGAATATTTACTACAACTCACGGTACCGCCATTGAAAAGAGATCCATGCCTGTGCAACATTTGAGTGGCAATGTATAACACTGCAAAGATAGTATTAGCTGGGCACGGTGGCACACACCTGTAATCCCAGCGATTTGGGAGGCAGCGGCAGGAGGATAGCAAGTCCGAGATCAGAGGCAGTCTGCGTAATTTAGCGAGACCCTGTCTTAAAAAGTAAAAAGAAAAGAAAAAAAAAAAAAAAGAAAGAAAAAGATAGTTTAAAACTCCTACAAACATAAGTGTAGGGCAAAAAATTATTTTACATAAAAGAACAAATATCCTGTTAACTCACGGTTTTTTTCTAGAAAAATAAAAGACCACGGTCTATAGAGAAAGGGGAAGGTGTGGCCCTACTACTGATCACCAGTCAAGTTGATTTCATGTGCGAAAAAAAAGAAAACACAGTTTCAGAAAACATGGACTCAGAAAATAGGCCATATATATTTCTTGAGAAAAATTTAAAAAGTAAAACAAATGAAAAACAGACGGCATCTAACAACAACAATGCACAAATAGGAATAGAGCTCTGCGCTCTTCCCTGCTAGTAGTTACTGAGTAAAATCTGTTTTCACCACTTTAACAAATGTCCAGCTGTCTTTACGTTTGATATCAACTACCGAAGATCTAACTTCAGTTCCCCCCTGTGACAAAACGATTCCAATCCTGGTGCAAAATGACGCTCCCTTTTAGCTGTTTTCCAAAGCATTTACTGTCTGGGGCATAAAGTAGATACTGGAACAGATTTCAAAGCTGAATGCGGCTTATCAAGACCATGTCACTTGCAGGACATATACTGAATATTTAATTTTTTTTTAAAGTGACAAAATACCCAATCCAGCTCTCAATAATTCTGATATCTAAAACGGGTCGGCCTTCGGCATCTTTCCCAGCCCTGTCTATACTCCCGTAAACTGGCTTCCTTCCCTCCACTTCTTAGATTTACAGCGGAACTAGGAAAGAAGCCGGATTCAGCGACCTCCCTTCTCCAGCCTAAACCCGATATCGCGGACTCAAACATTCAAAGTACCAAATGAGCCCGGGGTCCTAAGTAGGCTGGCCACACTGAGGAAGAGTGAAAAGCGCGACGCAGTCCCGGGGAAAGGGCGTCACGTAGAAGGTGCTGGACTTCCGGGGTCACCAAGCCCCAGCTCGCCGGGACCGCGGAGGAGCGCTGCGGAGAGCACGAGGGCGCAGGTGAGCGCAGGAGCTTTCCTTTCGCGAGAATAGGCTGGGAGCCGCGCAGGCTTAAATGAGCAGAAGAAGGTCTCCAGGGAGAGGAGAAAAGACACACAAAGCGGAAAGTGGGGTGCCGGGGAGTGGAATAGGGTGGTGGGATGGAGAAGAGGAGTCCTCGCCGCGGCCTCCGGTCTGTGGGTTCAGTGGGACTGGCCGTCAGGCTACATTTAAGTGTCATCTGGAAGAGAATCCGAGAATGGAGTCGACGAACGGATGCCAGGCGCCTACCCAAGGCGAATCCGAAACGGGCAGCCTCCCTCAGCTGGGGGACCCTGCGAAGGTGCAGCGTAGGCCCGCTGCCCTCTGCTGGGCGCTGGAAAGCAGTGCCCTGAGCTCCACAGAGCGAAGTGGCGAGGGGCAGGAAGGCGGTGGGTGAGAAGGGATAGGCAAAACTTTCCAGAGAACGTGAAGAAATAGACACTTGAACATTTTCAAAAGGATAAGAAGGTCTGATTTCTCCACACTAAACTAATTTCCCAGTACTTTCAAAACCCTCTGCTAACTTAGGTCATGTAGCCTGCGATCTGATTGTCCCTCTACAAGTATATTAAATTATCTTACTTAATTGAAGCATTTCTTATATCACTTGTTTAGTGCAGCTAGCTTTTCAACAGTAAACAATAAACAACCGCATGTTGGTATGAGTCTTTATATTTCAGATTCATTTTCTCTGTCTCTGCCCCCCTCTCTCTCTCTCTCTGTCTCTCTCTCTCTCTCTCCATAATAATCCTTTTTAAGGCTACGCATATATATATATATATATATATATACGCATATATATATGTATACGCATATATATATATATATATATATATATGCCACAAATGCAGTAAGTTAAAACCATAGATAGGTTATTTACAAATTGAAAAGACTCAATAAAACGTCATCTAAATCAATACTACTTTCTTTTCAGTCACATTTGATGTGGCGTGTAATGTGTTACCTAGCTAGTGCTCTAGGTATTGCAGGTATAATCTGGACATGTGCAGGAATAACTTCTCACACCCACTTTTGAAGATATAGTACTCTCTTTGTAGAGATAAGCTGAGGGCGGAGGAGTATAATTGTGCAATCTTCTGAGGGAGAGTGGCGTGGTCAAAAAACAGGTGATCTTTCCTTCACGCCTGATTGGGTTCTGATTTGAAAGATGAGTGTATAAAAACCTGTACAGACACAGGACGTCAGCATTCCTGTAAGAGGAACTCACTTGTGAAGGCATTGAGTTCAAACAGGGTGAGTTGTGAGAATAATCAACAGGGTAGGAGGAGAATTGGCTTGTGGCCAGATTCTTAAGCCTCTATATGGAATTTAGTCTTTATGAAAATTATTATTAGCAGTTATTTTTTGTTAGACACTGTTGTAGACACTTCACATAGCCTCCTGGGAGCTAAATGTAGTGGGCCAATTTGCTTAAAGAAGTAGGTATGGCAGTGGGGGAGGGTTTTGATAAAGGATGTATGTGTTTTGAGCACAGACAGTGTGAAGACTTTTTGTAGTCTAAGTTGTCAAAAGAAATGACTTGGAATTGAGGAAGAAGAAAAAAACATGTAACAGAGCAGACATGCCAAAATTTGGAATGACAAAAGAACCTGAAGGATTTGAGGAACCAAAAGTTGTTCATTTTTGCCTTGTAGCAGAGGGTTATGAGTGGCATAATGAACCTTGAAGGGTAGTTAATATGATGAGTCTAAAATCTAACCAAAAATCTTGATACATTGATAGTCTGAAGTCTCGTTTTTCCTTGTTTACTATGTGTCTTAAGCTAATTGTTTTCTTATTAAGTGTGGGTTTGTGTTAGATTTTTGGATTTAATGATTCCAAGATAATGGTTTAGCAGGTAGGGACTTTTAATAGAACAAGTAGCGTTTTCCCTGTGCACTGAGGGAAACTATATTTAATCACCTTTGCAGAACTTGAAAAAAATTAGAGAATGAAATTTTTGGTCTCAGATGAGAATAAGGAGGTCTCTCTTCCTCCTTTCTAGTGGTTTGGCAGTGAGCTTGCTCAACTGGATTGAATCAGCTTTGTAGTGGGACAGCAAAGCACCCTGTATGACAAATTTTAGATATTTTTGCCCTGAGGAAAGCTTATAAAATTGTAAACGCCTCAGAACCTTTTCATTGATTTATGATTCTGGGAGTAAACCAAATACAGATTAACTACTTATGTGATAGGACCTGAATCTTAAGTTTTATTTGTTTACTTGTATTTTCTGATACAATAGTAGTTGAATGGTAGCTAAAACTTTGTTTTCTTCTCAGCAATGAACTCTTGTTTACATTCTAAATTAAGAGACTGAATTGGGATGAAAGTATACATGGTAGCGTATTATCAGATTTTTAGAATTGAATTCCTAAAGTTTGGTGCAGTGAATCTAACAGGCTTAACCAGTGTCCTTGAGGTTTTTTTGGTACTACCTTTGCTACAGCAAGGGAATCAGAAAAGAGAAAAAAAGGAACAATAGAGAGGGAAAGGATGAGGACAGAATGAGAGAAAAATATGGGATTAATAGGAGAAAGGATACATGAAGTATTGTAAGATTTCCTTGGAGAAATCAGTATCTCAGAGATAGATCAAAATTGTCTTTAATAAGGCAGAGTATTACTCTTATGTAAATATTAAAGTATTTAATAATTTAAGTGTCAAAGAATGTAGATCTGGTGGGATTCATACTAAGTGCACTAGTGTTATTCATGTTTGAGGGAGGAGCAATGAATCAAGACCAAGCAAACACACCCCTTACAAATGAGAGCAGATTTGTTGTTACTCATTCTATTTTCCAACAACGATAATTAAAAATACTAATGATTTTAGAAGACTTTACTCTTTGTGTTCAACTTCTTATTTATTTAAATGGCCATCTAAGTCCTTATCAAGTTCCCTTGGTAATTTTATTTGAAGTTGTGAGCAATGTGGAGAAAATAAGGACCTATGTCCCAGTTAATTTTCTCTGTTGAATTGTCTCTTTGTATTTGATTATCTCCGGGCGCAAAACATGCACAGAAAACATAGTCCACACAAAAGCAAGCTCCTGGACATATTGTTTGGTTCAAAATGTAGGGCTCCTAGTTTTGCAGCTGAGCTAGTAAGTGACCTTGAGAACTTATTTTCCCTAGACCAGAAAAAGGCCCAGGGAACCTTGAGCCCTACTCTATGTGCCCTTCTTAGAATGGGATACTCCCTAGGTTGAAGACAGGCCCAGGTTCCTTTGACCATGGGTGGTGCGTAGTGTGGGAGCGCTGACCAGTAGAGGTGAAAAGGAAGAGTTAAGTGAATCCAATACGTCAATACCAGTGGAAGCAGGTTCACTTTGTTACCTCTAACAGAAAGCTCAGAAATGCTATCTGCCTCTGGAGTGGGAGTGAGGAAGAAGAGGGGATACAGATCCAGTCTGGGGTTTCTCAATTAAGTTTGTTAATAATAGTTTTTAGTTTTTTATTTAACCTTGGTACTTAATGGGTAAATTGCGTCTTGTTCTGGGGAATTCAGAGACTTTATCAGGCTAGCCCTAACCCATAAGACTCAAAAGCCTTGTGGGAGAAATCTATTCAAATTGTTAAAGTTGGAAGAATACTACTAATCAGGCCCTCATAAAGTATGTATTCTAAACATTAGTAGATACATGGAATACCTTTGAATTGTCTATTAACAGCCCCATTTCTTAAAAAGTACTAATATTTTGATTAATGATCCAGTAGTGATCATATGTGTAAACTCATTTTGTAAACATGAGTAAAACCAGACAAGGTGGAATCTCCTTTTCAATAAGGGAACAGTGGACTGATGGAGGAGTGGTTGTCTGCTAACTAAAGGGCAGTGAAAAAGAGAAATTGGCTGATTATAATACTCTCACATACTTGTAATTGTATATTCTAGACTTGAATGTCTTAGAAACCCAACAAAGAAATCAGTTTTTTCTGTTTTGTAGTTATAAATCTTATTTTAGGAAGTGCTCTGTACTATGTAATGCCTATACCATAATAGCCACATTATATGTCCTTTAGTTCCATAAGTATTTAATTTAAAACTGTGCTAAGGGCAATGAATAAGACAGTGTCTCTATCCTTAAGAATTTATTAATTTAGTGGGGTTAAGAGCCCACTGTCAAAGCTCTACCATTCATCTTATCTCTGATTCTCTTATTGTCTGATTTCTAATTGTTCATCAGTTTGTAACAAATATCATTACCTTTTTTTGTGTGTGTGGTACTGGGGGTTGAACCCAGGGCCTGGTGCCTGCATACTTTGCAAGTGGTGGACCACTGGGCTGTGCCCCCAGCCCATTTTTTTTTTTTTTTTGACTTTTTGACTTTTTGAGACAGGGTCTTGCTAAGTTACGCAGATAGCTTCTGGTCCCGAACTTGCAATCCTCCCGCTTCCGCCTCCCCAGCTGCTGGGATTACAGGCATGCGCCACCACACCTGGCAGAAATATCATTACCTTTAGTAAGAACTCTTGCTTAGTTGTCAGACCTGTCAGGGACTTCAGACACTTTAGGCTATATTATCAGTGGCTGTCAATGTGATATTTATGTTCATTATTAAATTTCTATTATAAAAAAGTAATACCATAATTAGAAACTAGTTTTGAAGTTGGTAATATAGAAGTTTGGGAGAGATTACTGGTAAAGGCATAGTTGTCTTCCAACATTTGGAAGGATATTCTTCAGTTAAGAAGAAAAGTTTATGGAGAAGTAAATGTTGCATACATAATGTATAAGAACTGAAAGAACAACAACAAAGTAAGTATCTGTGTATCCATTACCTAGATTTAAGAAATAGAACACTTCTGTATTCTGAATCCTATACTTATTCAGCATCTGTTAGGTGCCTAAGCCACTATTTTCTTCATTCTTCATTTTTGGATTCATCTTCTTTCTGACAGAGTGGAATGAAACCTGAATTTCAAATCAGTGGACACAACTTTTGTTTTAGAGAAGTAATATAGGAATACTAATATTGTACAATTTCATAACCATAACTATTTTTATTTAATCAGATAGCCTGTATATAAAGTACCTTCTAATCCATTCAAAAAACATTCTGGTTCTAGGCAACTATAGAATAACCTGAAAGAGTGGTTTGGGTTTTACAGATTTTTTTTTAACAAATTGATAATTTTTTTTAATGTATGCATTCATTTGGAGGGAAAATTTGGGACTGAAAACTTTGGTTGAGAATGCTAATATGAGAAAAAATACTTAGAAAAAAGTTTAATATTAAGAAAGTTATTGGGCATGTATACCTGTAATACCAGTGACTCGAGAGGTGGAGGCAGGAGTATCGTGAGTTCTAGGCCAGATGCAGCCTGTGTAATTTAGTGGGACCTTGACTCAAAATAAGAAAATAAGAAATAGGCTGTAAGTTCAAGATAGTGGTAGAGCACATGGAAAGTTTGTGCAAGACCCTGAGTTCAACCCCTAAACACCACAATACAAAAGAAAACAAAATAAAAGAACCAGTAAGTCACTCTTTAGAGGAAAGCTGCATACAAGGATGTTTTAGTTAATTGTGAAATGGAAATATAGGCCTCAGTCTGTCTTGTGCTGCTACAATTAAATACAAAGACTTGTTGTTGTTGTTAGGTGCCGTCAAGTCAGTATCCGACTCATAGCGACTCTCATAGGGTTTTCAATGGCTGTTTTGGGATTGCCTTGGGAGTGGATTGCCAGGTCCTTCTCCCATAAAGAACATTATAGGGAGGAAAATATAATATAAAATAGCATGGTAGATTTCTGAGACTCTGGTGATTTGGTGTCCCATGTAGATGTGTGTTGAG
The DNA here is from genome assembly GCA_007922755.1 of Pedetes capensis. Taxonomy (NCBI): domain Eukaryota; kingdom Metazoa; phylum Chordata; class Mammalia; order Rodentia; family Pedetidae; genus Pedetes; species Pedetes capensis. The sequence goes on along the minus strand of VMDO01009207.1, from coordinate 31,182 downwards.
ATGTCATGAGAGAAGAGATTAAAGATTTAAGTAAGGGTTGCAGAGCATGCAAGCACAAGGCCCTGGGTTCAACCCCCAGTACAGCAAAAAAAAAAAAAAAAAAAAAAAAGATTTAAGTAAGGGTCAAATCAAAGAGAGCTTCAGACTTGATCTTTTCGTCAGTAGAGAGGTATCTAAAAACCTTACATGTGTAAAAGGAAGAGGCAATTATAAAGGGTCAAGGGGGAAAGAAAAATACCACACTTTCTCTCATAAGCAGAATCTAGATTTAAATATATGTATATACACACACATGCAAGACATGCAAGCCTAAGGGAGACCACTTTGTGGGGAGGAAGGGTATTCCAAAGGGTGAGAGGGGACATAAGAGAGTAATGCCAGAGATGAACATAAGCAGTGTACAATATGTAGGTATGGAAATGTCATAATAAAGTCCACTGATTTTTACACTAAAAAATTACTAATAATAGAAGAAAAATCTTAAATTTGGAATACCCTGATTGGAGTACAAGGATATCTAGGTATAAGGTCTGAATCAGAGAAATGTGAGATTTGTTGTCTTACAGGTTTTAGGAAAGATAAGGGCAGAAGAATAAAAGATCTCCAACAAATCAATAACAATGCAGATAAATGGAAAAAGTAGGCAAAAAGTTTTAACATGTACTTCATAAAAGATCATATCCAAATGACCAGTAAGCATTTTTAAAATGGAGCTGAGGAGCCAGGTGTGGTGGTGCACACTTGTCCCTCTATAAATTCCAGCTCTTGGGAAGCTAAAGCGGAAGGATTGTACATTGGAGACCAGCATGGGTTACATAACAGGCTCCAGGACAGCCTGGGCTACATAACAAGACCTTATCTCAACAACAGCAGGGGAAAAAAAAGCAAAAGGAACCTATTTTCATTATACATCATTATACATCATACAAATACACAATAAAAGAAGTCATAAGAATGCTTAAAATGTAAAGCAAAAAAGGCAGTAGGAATTGGTAAGGTCGTAGAGCAACCAAAACATTCATTATATCATGGCAGTATACATTAGTACAACTATGTTGAAAAATTCTTTGGCAACAGCTTCTAAAGTTGAAGAAATGAACAATTATATACATTATGCCTAGTGGTATCCTAGGCCAACTGTTTGTGAGTGAGTGCATGTGTGTGTGCTTAGGGTAGAAAGAGACTAATATCTAATGTTTGCTAATACTTCCACAGTAGTCAGTTTGGAACTACCAATAACTTAAAAAACAAATTTGGAAAATTCTTTAATGTTTAGCAATCAGTATAAGCTGGGCTATAGCACAGCAACCCAACAATTCTATTCCTAAATATGTACCCATCAGAAATACATGCATATTGGCCAAAAGACACATGCTAAAGTGTTTGCTGCAACTCTTAATGTCAAAAACAGGAAACAACCCAATCATCTATTCACATTAGAGTACACAAATTATGTCACTTTCATAGTACTGGAATGAAAATAATAAATGGTTTAGACGAATTATATATAATAACAATGATGAATGCCAAAAACAAAATTGAAACCAAACACGTAAGAATATGTAAAGTTCAAAGGCAGGTGAGCTAATCTGGAACGTTAGAAGGTAAAGTAGTTATAGACATTATCCTCATTTGAGGAGTTGTGACTGAAAAGTGTCACAAGAGACCTTAGGGTTCAGGTTATATTCAGTTTCTTGATTTGGATGCTATTTACTAAAATATTTCACCTTGTGAAAATTCATTGAGCTATAACTTTTATATACTTTTCTGAATATATATTTTATTTCAACAAAAATGTTTACATAGGGCAAAAAGCCTATAGGCAGACACAAGATTATGCAGGATGTATTTATAAAGAAAGGGAAGGGCGACAGAATGCTTGGGAACACAAAAACCACATTCATATTTGCATTTCTTTCTCCATTTCCCATAGGATACTTTGCAGCCTTTTGTATGAAAGCATGGCAGACGGTAAGGATAATGCTAAGAATAAAATTTCTGTTAGGAGAGTGGGATCACTCTTATATCCTTCTGCATAGAGACTGTTTCCAAGGGGGATGGACATCTGGACTGAATTATTCTTAGATTTTGAAAAAGCTAGGGGTTGGAGGATGAAGAAGTACTATGAAGAGAAAGACTACCTGGAGGCATGAGGTGGTACTAAATACAGAATAGCAGAAATTCTTTCTAAACGTTCACAGTATATTGGATCCCAATAAATGTGCTATAATTATGTCATTATCTCTCAATGGTATACTGAAATGATATCCTTTGTGAATTATTTGATTTGAGGAAGAGGGAAAGAGAAAAGGAATTCGGTATTGACCACCCCAGAGAGAATATTTTATTTATTTTCTTATTTAAATTTTTCAAGAGATGGGGGCTCTCCGTTTGTTGCTCAGCTTGGTTTCAAACTCCTGGGCTCAAATAATCCTCATGTCTCAGCCTTCAAAATAGCTAGGACTATAAGTGCATGCCACTGTGCTCAGCTAAAAGAGTACTTTTAACAATGGGAAGATACTACCAATTCAACAGAAAGGTCTATTACTATAGTCTGTTTACACATATTAGAAAAATGAATCTCTGTTATTCCAGATAACTGCATACTTTTCTCTTTTCCAGAAATGGCAAGAAATCTTTTGATAAAATCTCTGTCTTCAAGAACAAAACTGCTACACCAAACAGGAGTGTCACTTTATAATACTTCTCATGGCTTCCATGAGGAAAAAGTGAAAAAGACACTTCAGCAATTTCCTGGTGGATCTGTTGACCTGAAGAAGGAAGACAGTGGTATTGGCATTCTTACTCTGAACAATCCCACTAAAATGAATGCCTTCTCAGGTATTAGAAATCTTTCTTTTCCTAGATAAAGAATGATACTAAATCTTACTTCTTCGTCTTTGCCTGGGTAAGAGAATTCTAGAAAGTGTTGACATTCTTTGTAGGACACACACAAAAACAGTACCCTGTAATATGAACCAGGAACATTTTTATTAATTACAGATATTTTAATGTTTTCAAAAATTCATGAACATAAGATGTTGATAAGATGGATGTTGTTATATCATTCTGAATTATTTTTCCATCAAAATTTATTAACTGTATAAAAACTTTGGTTTCTATTAATGCCACTGGAAAACAAGGAGCTTTCCAAGGTTTTCTGAAGCTAAAGAGAAAATCCTACAAATGTAAAAAAGTATTTAGCTTAAATTGTTTTCTGTGAATCGAGATAAGGCTGTCATTGTTAGTTCCTCTCCCCCTGTCCCAAAAGACTTTATTTTAATATAAAGGCATTTATTTCTTTTTCAATTTTTAGTTGTTGTCAGGTGCCATCATGTTGTTTGTTGTTGTTTGGTGCCGTCGAGTTGGTATCCGATTCATAGCAACCCTGTGTACAACAGGGGAAACACTATTGTCAGTGCTTCTCTGCTGCTCATAGGGTTTTCAATGGCAGATTGATTTTTGGGAGGGGGTTGCCAGGTCCTTCTCCCATGGTGCCATCATAGTTAGCATATAATAATTATATGTTTGGGGGCTTGGGTTTAGCTCAATTGGTAATGTTTGCTGTGCACTCTCCAAGGCCCTGGGTTTGATTCCCATCACTGCAAAAATGGGAGAAGGACCTGGCAGCTCATTCCTGAAAACAATCCCAGAACAATCAGCCATTGAAACCATATGAATAGCAGAGAAGCACTGACATAGTGCCAGGCATGGCACAGTGTTAGGGAGTGTTTTGTTCTGTTATACATAGACCCAATTTGATGGCACCTAACAATAAGTACGGGCTGGCATAAAGCTCAGTTGGTAGAGCGCTGCGCTGCAGTCTCTAAGGTCCCGAGTTCGATTCCCAGCACTGCAAAAATGGGAGAAGGGCCTGGCAATCCACTCCCAAGGCAATCCTGAAACAGTCAGCCATTGAAAACCCTATGAGGGTCGCTATGAGTCAGATACCGACTCGACGGCACCTAACAATAACAACAACAATAAGTTTATATTTACAGGGTATGCTGTGATAATTCTATACATGTATGTAATGTGTAATGTTCAAATAAGGATAACTAATATTTCTTTGTTTTGAGAACCTTTGTTTTGAGAACTTCTCTCATTTATTTTGAGATACATAATAAATTATTGTAAACTACATTCAACTACTGTGCTATATAGAACAGGAGAAGTCATTACTCCAATGGAAACAGTGTGCTTGCCTAGATGTTGATTCTTTCCTTACTCTCAGATGCTAGTGAATACCTTCTATTTGCTAGCCAAGACACTTGTACCATCTAAGAATTTTATATTTGGAACATCATGTTAAACAAAATTAGCCAGACTTATATCTAAGTTAATGAATAGAACTTAAAATGACAGTCCCTGCTGTTTCCACTTTATATTTGTCTATTATAAAGGAAATGCCAACAGAATTTTGGAGTCATATCAAGGAAACAGTCTGATTTAATTACAGACTTGATGCTTGGTAGGCCTTTGAAGCATTTCCATAGTATGCCGTGTATTCATCAAAACCCAGTTTGGTAACAATGGAACAAAATGATATTTACTGCCCCTTTCTTGAACTAATATTCTATTGTACTAGTTCTGATGTAAAGAGGGCAGTAGTTTCACTTTGTTCTGTATATTATATGTCCAGTGTATAAGATCTCATAGGCATGTTATACAGCTTGTTGAGCTTGTTGGCTAAGACAGTTAACATCTATTTGCTCTGAAGTTAGGCCTGTGTTTTTTCTTTACCCTAAAAAGTTAATTTTTCCTTATCGTCACATCCCATATTCTATATCCAAATTTTTCTATTTCTAGGACATATCTGATACATATTTATTTTTCTACTTAAAAATATAATTATGTGACTTCTTAAGATAGATAGATAGAGAGATACATTTAAATACTTAAGCTTTTAAAGCAGGAACTGTCAAGCATACCTTGCTTGTATAGTCCATTGTTTCAGCACAATAGGCATTTAATAGATATCCAGTAAATATTTGTAAAATATGTTATTTGCTTGACACCTCATTATTTCTAAATTATTTCTGTGTTTTTCAGTCTCTTACATGTGTTTGTGATTTCCCCCTCACATTGCTGGCAGGTGTTATGATGCTACAACTTTTGGAAAAAGTGATTGAATTGGAAAATTGGACAGAAGGGAAAGGACTCATTGTCCATGGAGCAAAAAACACTTTCTCCTCAGGATCTGACCTGAATGCTGTGAAAGCACTAGCCACTCCAGAGGCAAGTGTGTGTGAATTATGCACTAGATTTAAATACTTATCAGACATCTATGCTGAGATACTTCTATTTTAACTGTATGGTTATCATCGAGTCTTACTCTTGAATAGCATTCAAAAGACTAGAAGTTTTTTTAGGAATGATTTAGGGGAAACAAAAGATTCTTAAGGTTTTATCAAAAGGATATCTGCCAAGGGTACTCTGGTCAACCCTTTGAAATTACTAATCTTTGTGGTCTACCAGATCATTCTTAGTTGTGTTGGTGTTTTCAGAGAGTGGGATTCTCTGTTTTGCTTGCTCTCAATATTGCTCTTGCTACTTCCACCCAACACTTATTTTATCTCTTTTTTTCTAGATCTGTTGGTTCTCTCTTTTAAATAATTTTTTAGATTTTAGAATATTAGACTTACAGAAAAGTTGCAGACATAGAGTTCCTATATGCGTATGCCAAATTTCTCTTGATTTTAACATATTACTTTGGTGAATAGATTTGTCATAAGTAGTGAACCAACATTGGTATTTTGCTGTTTATGAAACTCACTGTACCATCTCCTATGTTCAGTCTAAAACAGTGAAACTCACAGAAGCACAGAATAGAATGGTGATTGCCACAGGATAGAGAAGGAGTAGAGGAAATGGAGTTTCAGTTGTGCAAGATAAATAAGTTCTAGAGAGCTACTGTATAGCATAGTGGCAATAGCAAGCAGTATGGTAATGTATCCTTAAAAATTTCTAATAGGGTAGATTTTATGTTGTATTCTTATCACAAGCACACACATACACACACACACAAATAATAGCAATGAAGGAAATGGGAGGAAATTTTGGGAGGTTATAAGTATGTCTACAACCTTAATGGTGCTGTTACTTTTACAGGTGATAACTTATCTATAAACTTATCAAGTTGTATATATTAAATATGTGCTGCGTTTTACATGTCAGTCATACTTGAATAAAGTGGTGTAAAGACGAGAAAGAAAAGTACTTTGTACTTTGTACTTTACTAGTTTTTTTGTTAGTGTCTTTCTTTACTTCAGACTCATATCCAGGATTGTTGCTGTTTTAAGACAATACATTTAGTCATCTTGAGTCCTCAGATTCCTCTCATCTGTGAAAGTTCCTTAGACTCTCCTTACTATTCATAATCTCAACAGTTTTGAAGAGTTCTGCTCAGATGTTTTGTGGACTGTTCTTCAGTTGGAATTTGTCTGGTGTTTTTCTCATAGTAGGCTGGGGCTATGGGTTTCTGAGAGGAAGACCAGAGGTAAGATGCCATTTTTAGCACATTATATTGAGGGCACATGTTACTGACATGACTTATCACTGTGGATGTTAACTTGATCACCTGGCCAAGGTAGTGCTTGCCTAGTTTCTCTAAAGTTACTTTCCATATTCTGCTCTTTGGAAGAAAGTCATTCAGTTTAGTCTACATTCAAAGAAGTTGGAATAAGTTCCATCTTTTGGAGCAATTGGAGCAAACAAAAATGTCAGTTATTTGAAATTCTTTTATAAGGAAAATTTGTGTTTTATTCCCCCATTTATTCATATAGTCATTTATGTATACCAGTATGCACTGGTGGATATTTATTTTATATACATTTACTTGTTTTGTTGCTCAAATTGATACAGTTTTGACCATTGAAAATTCTTTCACATCGGTTCCTAGCTCCCCTTGACATACCTTTGCACTTTGGATTTTTGAGTACTCCCTTATTTTCTGGGTACTCCAGGTTAATCTTGTATATTTTCCCTTCTCCAATCCTAGAATCAGTTATTTCTAGACAAGTGCTCTATAGTTCAGCCATGTTCCCCACCCTTACAATTAGTGATTTTTCAAGGAGACCTGGTTATGGACAATGGTAGAGAATTTTGTTAGAAACTCAAATCTGAGTGTTAGCTATCTCTCTCTTTCAAGTACATTAATAAAGCACATTCCGGAGCTAGATGGGCTATAACTATAACAGAATAAAGAAAGCTCTGAATCTAGTGTCATAGTTTTAGCTACACATCTGCCAATTAACTAAATGAGAAAGTTAAAAATTATTCAACCTGTATGGTGGCACAGGCCTGTAATACCAGCAACTCAGGAGGCTGAGGCAGGAGGATTACAAGTTCAAGGCCAGAGGCAACCTGTGTAACTTAGTGAGACCTGGTCTCAAAAAAAGGGAAAGAATTGGGGGTACAGATCAGTGGTAGAGCACTTGCCTCACATGCTTGAGGCCTTGGGGTTAATCCTTAGTACTGCAATAAATAAATAGACATATAAGTGAATAAAAGTTATTCCATCTTATCCATGACAATAATAAAACCTGCCTCACAGACTTTGGAGGATTGAGTTAGCTAATGTCTTAAATTGCTTTGTAAATTAGAAGGCAATTGTAATATTTTTAAATAGGTGAAAATTGATATACTAATGGGATAGATTGAATTAAAGATCATCACTTTTCCTCTAGAAGTCATGTAAAATAATTACTCCTTTTGTAGTTGTTTATTGGATTTGCTTTTTAAAGATTAGAGTGTAATAGTATGAAAGGCTGAAAAAAGGATGGACAGAAAGATAAGCAGTGACCAAAGTTTATCATTAAAACCAGCAAGAATTTGCATTCTTTTAATTCAGAACTCCTTAGCATGAGACTTATATATAAAGCACATAACACACTTCAGCACATACTAAAAATTTTAAAATATGCTTTTGAATTACCCTAATAGAGTAGGAATCCTACTCATCTACAGTTACCAGTTTTCCAAGGAACCTGTTTTTCTTTAATTCAGCCTCATATCCCACAGGTCAAAAGAAAAACTTAAAAAGAGAAAAAGAAAAAGAAAGAAAAGGGAGAAAAAAGGGAAGTGAAAGGAAGGAAAGAGAAAGGGAAAAACAAAGGTACAAAGAAAGATAATAGCATTTGTTGCCATACAATTATGGATGTGGATTATATGTAGATAATAAAAGTTTAATGGTATCCCAAAAGTTTGTATATAGAATATGATTTCTATTTGCGTAAATATGTGAGGAGAAATCTTTCTTTTGGTAAATCACAACACTAACTTTGATGGACTTGGCTTTGAATACTGATTTCTGAGTCTTATTTCCTAGTCTATAAATGAGAATTATATCACAGAGCTATTGTAACAATTTTATGTAATAAAGTGCATACTACTATTGTGTCTGAAAAAGTTAGCTGTTGTTTTTATTTCAAAGACCTTGAGATATTAAAAAACCTTATTATCCATGACATGGCACATAATTTGTAGCACTACTACTAGACTTAGATTTGTGTGTTAGAATGGTTGGAGCACTAACCTAGAAATGTGAAGATATGGATTGTTTTCCAAGCTCTACTAATAATTAGCTATGTTTCATGCAAGTTATTTGTGTATACACACACAAACACACAGATATCATGGGTAGAATGGTTGTATTACAGTATACCTTATTTAGTTCATAAAAGATACTATAAAGGTAGAATCAAATGATAGATTATTGTGGGCTGCATATAAGTTGGGTAAGAAAACATCTCTAAAAAGATAAATGTTCGTTTTACTTTCTTATTCTAGTCAGAGATTGTCTTTGTCTCCTTAGATCATGTGGCCAGGGTTTTTATTCCTGTATATGTGAAAGCTAGTAGTAGAAACATGCTATTTCTTCTACATATTGTTGGTCTGATATAAGTCACATTGGAAAACATATATTGAGAGAATTTTTATCTAGACTGCAAGTAAGGGTTCACTTAGTAAAGTTTACTCTTTCTAGTACTGACATTCTCCAAGGAACCTACTCTTGTCCAAGCCTGCAGAAACTAGAGATGTTGATCGCTTGTTGCTATATACATCTGCCAATCTCATCAAGGAAATCAGGAGTTGTGAATCTGTTTTACAATGAATGTGCTTAGATTCCAGATTGGATCGATATATTTTATTAAAAGCATTTTCCAGGACAGGTAAATCCTTTATTGCACTTTCATGAATTCTCTCTAGCCAAAGTATAGGAAATATATTGCACAAAAAATAAGCAATTCAAATGCAATCAACGAAGTATCTCTTTGAGGATAATATTAAGAAACACAGTAATATGTTTTAAATATAGGGATGTTTACCACATGATTTTTAAATTAACAAGGGCTAGAAATGGTGTATATAAAGTCTTGATAATTATTTTTCATATAGACTATGTTCTGATCATTTGGCATTGTTATTGTTGTTAGGTCCTGTCAAGTCACGTCCAACTAGCAACCCTCATAGAGTTTTCAGTGGCTGATTGTTTTGGGATTGTTTCAGGAGTGAAATGCCACATCTTTCTCCCTTTTTTGCAGTGCTGGGTATCAAACTTGGGTCCTCAGAAAGTACAGAGCAGCACTCTACTAACCGAGCTAAAATCCAGCCCATACACTTCAGGGTAACTATGAGTAAACCTGGAATTTAAAATGGCTTGAAACTTAGGAAGCTCATGCCCATATGAGTTGTAGCTGTGTATATAAATACATCTGCCCCTTACGGCTGAGTCATTCTGAGACTCTTCACATGACTTCATGTTGTAAACAGTTTTTCTTTCAATGAGGCTCTTTTATCCAACATACTGACCCTTTTTTTCGTTACCAATGTGTCACTAGCATCTGCTTATTTGGTGAATTTCCTTTTTCTGAGAATGATGAGATAATGGAATATATGATGACTTTAGTAATTGAATGACTTTTTAAAAAAAGATAACTGTTGTTTTTTGCCATTGTAAGTTTTCAAAGTTTTAGAAACAATTAATGAAAATTACCAAACAAAAATAGGCTAATTTAGTGCAGCCCTCAAGTACTTATAACAGTAAAACAACTGTGAACATTTTATTATATTTCCTTAGTTTTTGTTCCAATTTTTTTTAAGTGTAACTTTCCCTTGAGAAGTTGGTTTCATTTTGGTATGCTTTGTTGAGCAGGAAAAGAGCTCCAACTGTCCCTTTTTACATAGTTAATTCTTGTTTGAAAAGGTAGAGATGAGGAGATGGACTGACATAACACAGAAATTAGCCCTGGATAGTTAGGGAAAGAAGAAAAGGGTACAAGACAAATAATGTAATATTAATTCAATCATAAGATTGAGATTTGATGCCAGATAGTCTGTGGACTTTAAGAAGTTTCTTTTTAGAGGGGAGAAGTAGTCAAATTCCAATATAAGCTTCAGAACATAAGGAAATAAAACCTACTTTGTTATGAATGGGAATAATGTTTCAAGGAAAGTCTGGTGTTTTAGAAACCTTCATACTCTTAATCTAGCTTGAAAATAATATTTTTCTTTGTCTCTGACCTCTCTTGTTACTCTTCTGCCAATCTGTATTACTCCTTAGTTCTGTGAAAATTCCTACAGTGACCCCAAAGTTCTTGTATAACTTCCTGGCATTTGCTACTACTGACAGTTCCATTGTAGCCTTATTAATTTATAGACACCTGCAGCCATATCACTGTGGCGTCCAAGCCCATCAGATCTTGGTAGCTAAGCAGGGTTGGGCCTCGTTAGTACTTAAATGGGAGACTGCCTTGGAACACCAGGTGCTATACGCTTGGGAGAAGGACCTGGCAACCCACGCCCCCCAAAAACAAAAACAAATACAAAAACAAAAACAATCAGCCATTGAAAACTCTGTGTATAACAGAGAAGCACTAACAGTACTGTTTCACCTGTTGTATGTAGGGACGCTATGAGTCGGATACCGACTTGATGGCATCCAACAAGAACAACAATTTATAGACATCTGCAGTCAACAGCCATGGAAGCAGCAGTCAAGAAGTCAAAAGATGCTTGCTTTAGGAAAAGCTATTGCAAAAGACCTCTTAAAAGTGCTGAAAAGTAAAGTTGTCACATTGAAGATGAAGGTGCACCTGACTCATGCTATGGTATTTTCACTTGCATCATATCATTGTGAAAGCTGGATGTTGAATAAGGGAAACAGGAAAAAAATTGATGATTTTGATTCATGGTGCTGGAGACAAATATTAAATATACCATGGACTGCCAAAAGAACCAACAGATGCATCCTAGAAGTAAAACCAGATCGGTACTTGGAAGCAAGGAGGGTTAGACTGCCTCTTATGTATTTTGGACATGTAATTAGGAGGGACCAATCCCTGGAGAAGGACATCATGTTTGAGAGAGAGAGTGGCAGGTCAAGAAATAAAAGGAAGACCCTCAACTAGATGGATTAACACAGTGGCTACGACAATGAGCTTAAACATAAAAAAGATCCTGTGCATGGCATGGTGTTGGTTAGTGTTTCGTTCTATTGTATAAGGTGGAGATGAGTTGGACCTGACTGGATGGCATCTAGCAATAACAACAACAGCAATTTATAGATAGTATTTTAATTTTATCTAAACTCTTCCATGTATTTGGAGGAGATTTATAAATTCATACAGCAAACAAGAAGAAGCTTATTTATAGTTCTAAAATAAGATACTTTTACAGGCTGAGAGTTTTTTCACTCAGGATAAATGTGTCACAGAATCAATAGTAATATTTCCTTTAAGTACATTGGTTGAACATTGTACTTCTTAGCTTTGTTAAACTGTCAAGAGCTGGAAGAATAGGTCTGATGTTAGGATATCATCCATATCGGATGAAAATATTGTCTGCAGCTGCTTTCCGCACCCTTTTTTAGTACTTCCAGCTTCCAACTTTCATATATAGCAGGTCTACTTTTCATTGGTACTTACATGCATGCTAGGCAGATGCTCATCCAGGGAGCTGTATTTTTATTTACTTATTTATTTATTTTTTTATTTTGAGACAGGGTCTTGTTATGTTGTGCACACTGTCTCTAGCCTTGGACTTGCAATCTTTCTGCCTCTGTCTTCTAGGTTGCTGAGATTACGAATGTGGAGTTAGTGGCTTATTTTCTTCCCTCAATCAAGGAAGAAAAATGAGTATTTAGTTATTGTTGGCTCAATGGCTTCAGGGGGCAAATTGAGTTAAATCTTTCTTATCCATAGGTCATGTTGGCCAGTATTATTTAGTTTCTAATTTGTGATACATTTAAAACCATAATATAATCATCTGATTGTCAGTATTATTAGTAATATATAAGTGACATTTTTGTTCTCTTACTCTATGTCAGCCACTGTTCTGAGCTTTTTATGTGGCATAACTTGTATAATCATTATTCCCTTAATGAACCATTTCATAAATGAGACTGAGGGACAGAGAAGTTAAATCACTTAAGCAAAGTTAGTTGTAGAGTCTATGAATGGTAGAGCCCAGAATAAAACTTAGGCAGTTTAGCTTTACTTCTAAACATTTTTAGTGTGACTTTTTATCTTTTGACTGATAGTAATATATTATCTACTAATGCCTACTTCACTATTATATTTCTCAATTTCTAGATACTTCTACTAGAATTTTAAGTAATCTAAATCTATTGAGGGGCTGGGATTTAGCTCAGTTGGTAGAGCGCTGTGCTGCAGTCTCTGAGGTCCCGAGTTCAATTCCCAGCACCGCAAAAATGGGAGAAGGACCTGGCAATCCACTCCCAAGGCAATCCCGAAACAGTCAGCCATTGAAAACCCTATGAGGGTCGCTATGAGTCGGATACCGACTCCACGGCACCTAACAACAACAACAACAACAAATCTATTGAGAGAAAAATAGACCTATTAAAATTATTTCATGTGGATGATTTAGCAGGCTTTATTGGTAAGGTTTTTAACAGAACATAAGTCAATCTACTTTTAAAGCTTTTTAGCTCTTTGTGCCAGTATTAATTTTCTCATCATTATGTAATACAGACTAACCTTTCTGATTAAAGGATTTGAATTAGGAAATTTCTACTTCATTGGCTTTTACCTTTTCTTTTCTGCATTTGTTTTGTAAATCAACACAGTTCTTCATCTAAAATTCATCTGATTCCATTAGCTTCAACAAGCATCTGTTATATGGAAACATTTCACTAGCTTTTAGGGATATAGACAGTATACTAGCAACCTCAGGGAACTTACTGTCTAGGTCTAGCACCTTCCATCTCTCCTTTTCTATAAAGTTACCCCACCTGCCCCCACCTTAACTGTAATGAATTATTTCTTCTGTGTAACTGTTCATAGCTTGAGCAAGCTTTCTTTAAAAATACTTTACAATATCTTGATGCTTGCCCATTTCTGTATCTTTGATAAGGTTATTGAGAAATTATTATGTTTCTTAGCTCTCATCTCATATACATCGTATATCTAAAGTGAGTCCAAACACATAATTCATGTTAAGACAATTATAAGTACTATCATTAAGGTGCAAATATAAAAACCCACAAAAATATAAAAGAGAAAACTGTTATGGGACTTAAAAAATATTGATGGAATAATATTTAATATGTCATTCCTTGAAATAGAGACAAGGACAGGATACTCCAAATAGTGGAAATGAAGTGAACATCAAAGAGTTTTAAATGGAAACTTCATTTTTTAAAAAAAATGTTTGATATATTTTTGGCTTCATTACTTTTTAAAACCTGATTTTTGAAGTATTTCTTATGTAATGTGATAGTATTATACCTTTGTGTTTATCTTTATTTATTTTTTATTTAAAGGATGGAATGGCCTTAAGTATGTTCATGCAAAACACCTTAACAAGATTTATGAGGTAATGTATCTTTCTTTTAAAAGTATGATTTCTAAAAGGCTAAAATTAACTAATTAACATTAAAAGATAATAGCAGGTTGTTAAATCATATACTTTCATGAGGAGCTATTTCTTTGTGCCATGGAATACAGTCATTTAATTCAATGTTAGTGAAGTATACACAAATATTTTATAAATAAGAGTAATGAGGGAGGAAAAGAATTTTAGGATACAGTTCCTATCCCTAGAGAGCTCATATAGTTAGCTGTCATAAAGAATAGATCCTGAGGAAAGTCAAATACTGACATTAGGGTAGAATAAAGACACTAATCAGGAAATAAGAGGTAAAGATTATCTCATATTAAAAATTAGTAAAATGTGTAGTGAAGCAGACTGTATCCATAGGAGAGAAAAAAATAACTCAGGATTGCAGAAAGCTCTTACAGCTTTCTGAAAAAGATAGATTATTTTGCATTTAGATGAAGAAAAAAGGAAAAAAGTCTTTTATGCTTTTAGGGGTACAAACTGCGATATATTTTGGTGAAGTAGTTTTCTATTTTCATATTCTGGGAGTCTAGGAAGAGTAACAGAATCATAATATTACTATTCTAAAATACTTTTTCCATTGTTTTAGTTCCTGTTCACCTCCTTCCCCTATTATTCTTGACTTTCTATTTTTTCAAATAGAAAGTTATTCTTTTTAAATATTCATTTCTCCTTGGCAGCAGATTGTATTAAGAGATATTCAGTTACTTTAGACTTGCAGCTATATATTTTTATCAGAACCGACAAAAATTCAAAATTTTAAAACAGTTTAGATTTGTCTTGTATTACTCACACACTTCTGCAAAGTGAGGTTTTGCAAAGTGAGGCTTTCCAAAGTGAGTCTTTGTAAACAAGAATGGTAAAAGAATTTTTTAAAATACAAAATAATGCCCATATATCAGATTAGTCTGTGGCTAATTTCAGGCAGTAATGAGAAGATTTTTGATAGGAATCTTCAGTTTACAGTTTTGAACCTCTGTCTTTTGGACTACATTTCCTCCTTTTAGATACAAGCTTAGTTTTCCCATTCTTAACCTGATATAAAAATAAAATGGACTAACACAAAGTCATTCTACATTGCTAGCTGCTGAGAAGTTCCAGGAGCTATAAACTATTCCAAAGCATTCAAATTTGGAAGAAAGTTACAATATGCCTTTAGTTTACAAATACATATTTTTAGCCAGACATAGTGGAATATGCCTGTAATCTCAACCCTCAGGAAGCTGAGGCAGAAGGATCAGTGTGAGTTCAAGGCTAGCCTGGGCTACATAGCAAATTCTGGGAGAGTCTGGCCTATAAGAAAACCTGTGCCAAAACAAAACAAAACAAAAAAATAAGTAAAAAAATATCAAAATAAAAATACATATTTCAGGGATGTATTTTGATAAACATACATGGCATTTAGTATGTGTTATTGAACTTTTAGTATTATACTATTAATAGGAATAGTATTATTACTATTTTTCTTCTCATGGTGCATAGGTTCAAGGTTCTACTATCCTTTAAAGATGTTTGTTATAAAAATAGTACAGTAATTCCATTCCCATTGCATTTTGACATTTTAAAAATAACATTTTAAAATTAATATTTAATTTAGTGTTGAGATTATAAATATTCACACCCACTTTTTCTTCATTAAACAGACTACCCTTAATAAGTGTGGCACTGATTCAAGGGCGGGCATTAGGAGGAGGAGCAGAATTTACCACAGCATGCGATTTCAGGTAGGATAAAATTGTATGACTTCTGACATAAATATAATTAATATATGCTCAGGAATAAAATTTTGAAAATCTAATGCTTTCCATGTGCTTGAAATTGCTTTCTCAGGACCATTCCCAAGACATATAAGTATAGCTATGAGAAAACCAATGTTGTTGTTAGGTGCTGTTGAGTCGGGTCCCACTCATAGCAACCCTGTGTGTAACAGAATGAAACACTCCCCGAGTGCTTTTCTACTATTCATGGAGTTTTCAGTGGCAGACTATTTTGGGATTATATCAGGAGTGGGCTTCTAGGTCCGTCTCCCACTTATGTGGTGCTGGGGATTGAACCCAGGGCCTCAGAGAGCACAAAACGACACTCTTCCAACTGCACTAAAACTACTAAAACCCAGCCCCAAGGAAACCAATACAATATTCTAATTTCCACAGGATCACATACATACTTGATCTTCTTTATAATGCACAGGGTTTTATATATAGCATAATTGGATATAAAATGGCAAAACAGGAAAGAGCCTTAATACTGAAGTCAAATAGACTTAGGTTCAATCTTAGTATGACACTCTGACCTCTCTATGTTTTAGTTCCTTTATTTCCCTCAGTGTTTGTTTTGTTTGTTTTTCTTTTGGGATTTTTTTGTTTGTTTGTTTACTTTGGTTTTATTTTGGTTTTTTTTTTCCTTTATTAGTAAATGATGATGGCATACAGAGTAATACAGCATTGGCTTTTTCCATTAGGCATTCTTTACATCACTTCTAGCAACACTTTCATCGACCCACAAAGTTTATGGAGCCTTATGGCTATTATGTAGTAAAACTCTGATACTTATATTTCCCTATTTTTCCAATATACTCATGAAGTTGTGCCATTTACATTGAGATTGACCTCTCCCCCTTCATTCCTCCTTGTTGACCCTCCTCCCCATCCCATCTCCAATCTTCACTTCCCTCTGCTAGATCCCATCCTCCTTCCTTTTACTCCTTATATTGTCCCTTCTACACAAAGTTTAATTGTGCATTTTTTATATATCAGTTTATGTATAGGATTTTTTCCTTCCTTTAGGTATGATTCAGCTCCTACATATGAGTGAGAACCTATGTTGTTGTTGTTAGGTGCCAAGTCTGTATCTGACTCATAGCGACCCTATGTGCAAGAGGCGAAACATTTATTGTCAGTGCTTCTCTGCTATTCATAGAGATTTCAATGGCCGATTGATGTTTGGGAGTGGGTTACTGGGTCCTTCCCCCAAGAACATATGGTGTTTCTCTTTTTGGGCTTGTGTTCGTTCACTTAAGATGATGTTCTCTAATTCCATCCATTTTGCTGCAAATGACATTTTTTAATTGCTGAGTGGTATTCCATTGTGTATATGTACCATAATTTTTCTAACCATTCTTCTATTGATGGGCACTTTGGTTGGTTCCATATCTTTGCTATTGTGAAAAGTGCTGCACTGAATATGGGGATGGAGGTGTCTCTGTGGTATGATGACTCATCTCCCTTTGGGTATATTCCCAGTAGTGGTATAGCTGGGTTGTATGGCAGTTCTATTTTTAGTTTTCCAAGATATCTCCATATTGATTTCCAAAGTGGTTGAACCAATTTACAGTGGTTTGGGATTTTTTTGTTCGTATGTTTTGTTTTGAGACAGGGTCTAGTTGTCTGGTGTAGGTTGGACTGGAACTCACTATGTAGCTCAGGGTGACCTCAAACTCATGTTTATTTTCCTACTTTGGCCTCCTGAGTACTGGGATTACAGACCTGCACCTTGGCTTTTTTGTTCCTTGAGACAAGGTCTCACTACATAGCATAGGCTGACCTCAAACTCATTATCTTTCTGCCTTCTTGTTGTTGTTAAGTGCTGTTGAGTCTGTGTCTGACTCATAGGGACCCTATGTACAACAGGCAAAACACCATTGTCAGTGCTTCTCTACTATTCATAGGGTTTTCAATGGCAGATTGATTTTTGGGAGTGGGTTGTCAGGTCCTTCTCCCAATCCTCCTGCCTTAGCCTCCCTAGTTCTGGGGATTACATATGGGCACGCACCACCACACTTTGGTTGTCTCTAAATATTTATAAATAAATTTAAATAAGATTATGAATATATGCCTGCAGCAGTAGCCCTGTGGCATCAAATCCAGTCAGATCTCAGAAGTTAAGCAGGGTCAGGCCAGGTTAGTACTTGGATAGGAGACCACTTAGGAATACCAGGTGCTGTAGGCTTGGGAGAGGGACCTGGCAACCAACTCCCCCAAAACAATCTGCCACTGAAAACCCTCTGAATAGCAGAGAAGCACTGACAGTAATGTTGCGCCTGTTGTACATAGGGTTGCTATGAGTCAGATACCAACTTGAAGGCACCTAACAACAACAACAACAAATATATATGTATATTAGCATAATGCTTAGCCTAAAGTATACATCAAGAACATACATTATAGCACTGGGCATGGTGGCACATGCCTGTAATCCTGATGGGTCGGGAGGTGGAGGTGGGAGGATTGCAAGTTTGAGACCAGAGGTAGTCTGCATAACTTAGCGAGAACCTGTCTTTAAAAAAAAAAAAGAACAAAAAATGGGCTGGGAGCACAGCTCAGTGGTCCAGCACTTGCAAATCATGCAGGCGCGAGGCCCTGGGTTCAACTCCCACCATACATTATTGCTTAGAATCTTAAAATTACCTTATACTAGTACTTTCTTACAGAAATGGCAGCACATTAATGTTCTGACATACGTTGAAATGCATTCTCTTTTTATTTGGGATCTTTTCAACCTAAGGAGCTAAACTTGGCCTCACTCCCTTTTTTTTATTTTTTTATTTTTTAACTTATTATACACTTGATCCAAGCTAAGAAAAATATTGACATATACACTAAAAGGATTCCAGTGCTAGTAAACTAGGATGTCATGCATACTAGGCAAGTGCTCTACCATTGAATTGAGCTGTGCTCCTAGCCCCCTTTCTTTTATTTGTTATTTTTATTTTATGATAGGATCTCAGTGTGTAAGCTGCCTCTGTCCTTGAACCTGTGATCCTTCTGTCTCAGCTTCCTGAGTTGCTGGGAATAGATGTGCACCCTGAAGCTTGGCTTCAGCCAGGTTTTGATTCACTTAGAAATGATAAAGACAAAGTCATTCTGCTGCGGCACATATTGTTCATATGTTTCAACACATTATGTTGTACAGAATTTTAACTATTTTTAAATTAACTTTATTGAAGTCTACATACAATTAAACGCACCTGTTTAAATTGAATAGTGTGAATTAATTTTGATGGATGTATATACCCATATATTTCCCCAATTAAAATGTAGAACATTTTTATTACTCCTGTATGTTTGCATACACCCCTTCCCAGTGAGTTGCCACTCCTAGTCCAAAGTGAATATCAATGATCACCTTCTCACTCTAGATTTTTTATTAGCACATATTAGTTAGATTTCATTATGACATTTTCTTACATACATATAATATACTTTGATTATATTTGGCACTCATTACTCTCTCTTGTCTCCCCTTATCCTCCCATTGGTACTCTTCCTCTTCCCAAATAGTCTCCTGTGTACTTTCATGTACTTTTCTTTTTAAAGTCTAGATTCTGAAATGAGAGAAAACATGCAATATTGGATTTTAAGGATAGCTTATTTTGCTTAACTTGATGATCTCCAGTTCTGTCCATTTTCCTACAAATGACATATTTTCCTTTGCCTTTATGGGTGAATAATACTCCATTATTTATATATTTCACATTTTCTTTATCCGTTCATTTGTTCGTGGACACAGACTATTACTTAAATTGACTATTGTGAATAATGCAGCTATAAACATAGGTATGCAGGTTTCTCTTCACATGCTGGCTTTGATTCCTTTGAGTATATACCCAGGATTGGTATATAGCTGGATTATATGGTAGTTCTATTTTTAGTTTTTTAAAGAACGTCCATACTGATTTCCACAGGGATTGGACTAATTTATAGTCCCATCAACAGTGTATGTTGTTGCTAGGTCCCATCAAATTGGGTCCAACTCATAGCTGCCCTCATAGGATTATCGGGGTTCCTTTTTCCCACATTCTCCCCAGGGTTTATTCTTTTTTTTGTTTTCTTGATGATAGCCATTCTGACAGGATGAGAGAATCTCAGTGTAGTTTCAATTTGCTTTTCCTTGATGGATAAAGATGCTGAACATTTGCTCGTGTGTGTATTAGCCACCTTGTACTTATTTTTAGATAATGGTCCAGTACACTTGCCCATTTATTAATTGGATTATTTGTTATTTTGGTGTTTAATTTTTTGAGTTCTTTTTATATTCTGGATATTAATCCCCCCCTCGGGGATTGAATGGCTGTCAAAGCTTTTCTCTCATCCTGTAGACTTTCTCTTCATTCTGGTAGTCATTTCCTTTCCTGTGCAGAAACTTTTTAAATTGATATAATCTCACTTGTCAATTCTTGCTATTTTTTTCTTAAGCTGTTAGAATATAGTCTTATTCTATGCGTGTATCTCAAGGTGTATTTCCAGTGTGTTTTCTAGTAGTTTCAAAGTTTCAGGGCTTACATTAAGGTGTTTGATCCACTTTGAACTGATTTTTGTATAGGGTAAGAGATAGTGGTCTAGTTGCAGTCTTCTATATGTGGATATCCAGTTTTTCCGGCTATCTTTCACCAGTGCATGTCTTTATCATCTTTGACAAGAATCAGATGGCTGTGGCTATATGTATTTCTGGGTCCTGATTTTAAAGGAAATGCTTTCAGTTTTTCCCCATTCAGTAGTATATTGTTGGCTATAAGTTTGTCATATACCTTTTTTATGATGCAATATGATCCTCCTGTTCCTAGTTTCTTTAGGGCATTTATCATGAAGAAATGTTGAATTTTGTCCTACTTTTTTTTTTTTTTTGCATCTGCCGAGATGATCATGCGGTTTTTGTCTTTAATTCCACTTATATGCACTATTATTGATTTGTGTATGTTGAACCATCATTGTACCCCTGAAATGAAACTAACTTGATCATAGCAAGTGATCTTCTTAATGTGTTATTGAATTCAGTTTGCAAGTAATAGAGAGTTTTCACATCTGTATTCATTAAGGCACTCATGGCTATAAAATTCTCGATTAGAGCTGCCTTTGCCATATCCCACAGGTTCTGTTGTTTTCATTTTCATTTAATCTTAGAAATCTTTAAATTTCTCTCCAATTTCTTCAATAACCCACTGATCATTCAGAAGTAGAGTGTTCAATCTCCATATGTTTGTATAGATTCCATAACTTCTCTTGCTATTCATTTTTAGTTATATTGTGTTATGATCTGATAAGATACAAAAAAATACTTCATTTTTTGGTATTTCCTAAGACTTTATTTTTGGCCTAAAATATGATTTATTTCAGAGGAAGCTGAATGGGATACTCTTGGATGGAACATGGGTAGATATTTGTTAAATCCATTTAATCTATGCTGAAATTTAACACTGAAGTTTCTTTTTTGAATTTTTGTCTGGATGATATATTGATGAGAATGGAGTATTAAAGATACCCAGTGTGACTCTTCCTGAATATTTCTGTCCCTTTATGTCCAGTAGTCATTGTTTTATGAAATTATGTGCTCTCAATATTTGGTGTTTATATATTTACAATTCTTATGTTTCCTTAATGAACGGTTTCTGTTATTAATATGTAATGACATTCTTTATCCTTTCTGACTAATTTTGGCTTGATGTCTGCCTCCTTAGATGTGAACATATCTGCTATTTCCTTTTGGATTCTGTTTAGAATACCACTTTCTATCCTTTTACTTCTAGTATGCATGTCTTTGCCATAGAGACGAGTTTCTTACAAACAACCAGCAATTTGATTTTTATTTTCAATCCAGTCATCAAGTCTAAGTCTTTTAATTAGAGAGTTAAGACCATTTACATTTAGGGTTATTATTAAAGGTATGTTCTCTCTTTGTTATCTTAGAGATTAGTTTACTGAATTAATAATGTCTGATTCTTTCTTAATTCTTATTTATTTACTAGGCATGAACAAAAAATATGGTGAATGTGAATGTGTAAATTTTAAAAATTTATTATAATAAAAGACACATTGTCATTTATCCTCAAAATACTCCCCCTGGCTTTGGGCACACTTGGCTCTTCATTCTTTCTTCTTTCTGAAGCAGTTAAAATCCTCTTTTGTGAATATCCTTAGTTTCATCTTTCACCATGACAACACTCTGTGTCTTACATTGCTTCTGGTGTGGCAATTTTTGTCAAATAAAAACATTACAGTGTGTCTTCATCCACTTAATTCACGAGATCCGGCACCACACAACTTCTGGCTCTTTCCCAGAGTCCAAGTGCTATGAAACATAATCATGTTGAATCAATTCAGGGCATCAAGGCAGCTGCAACAGGACAAGTAAAGACACTCATGAAAGAGGACTTTGTAAAATGCTTCAGAAAGTAGCAAGAACAATGGGATAAGTGTGTTTAAAGCCAGAAGGAGTGTACTGGGGGATATTAACAACAACATCTCTTTTACAGTAGCAAAATGTATTTTTTAAATTTAAACATTACCATACTTTTTAATCACACCTCATTTTCTTGTACTGAGATTTATTCTCTCCTGAGCCCTTATGATTGTGTATATCTTTCTCCCTTTACTGTATTCTTATTGTTTTTAGGTGCCATTGAGTTGAGTCCAACTCATTGCAACCCTATATTCAACAGAATGAAACAATCCCCTATGCTGTGCCAGGCACAAGGTCTTTTGTATGTTTATTATTACAGACACTGTGTCAATCCATCCAGTTGACTTGCCACTCTCCCAAACATGATATCAATCTCCAAGGATGGGTCCCTCCTGACAACATGGCCAAAATACATCTGACGCAGTCTAGCCATCCTTGCTTTGCAAGAGCACTCCAGATGCACTTCTTCTAGGACAGATCTGTTGGTTCTTTTGGCAGTCATTTCCAGCATGATAAGTCAAAAGCATCAGTTCTTCTCCTATCTCCCTTGCTCACTGTCCAGCTTTCACAACCATATGATGCAACTGAAGATACCATGGAATGAGTCAAGCACACCTTCATTTTTATTGTGACCTCTTTTTCAACACTTTAAAGAGGTCCTTTGCAACAGCTTTTCCCAATGCAATGGGTCTTTTGATTTCTGACTGCTGTTTGCATGAGTGTTGAGTGTAGAACCAAGTAAACTAGTATCTTGAACAACCTCAATCTTTTTTTCTATTTCTCATGAAGTTGTTTACTGACACAGTTGTAAGGATTTTTGCTTTCTTGATGTTGAAGTGCAGTCCACACTGAAGGCTGTGTTCTTTGATCTTCATCAGTAAATGCTTGAAATCTTCTTCAGTTTCAGCAAGCAAAGTTATGTTATCTGCACAATGCAGATTGTTAATGAGCCTTCTTCAATCCTGATGCCATGTGCTTCTTCATAAAGTCCAGCTTCTCAGATTATTTGCTCTACATAGAAATTGAAGATGTATAGTGAAAGAATGCACACCTTTCTCGACTTTAAACCAGGCAACATTTCCTTGTTCTGTTCAAACAACTGCCTCTTAGTCCATGTACATATTTCTCCTGAATACAGTTTAGTGCTCTGTTATTCACATTCTCCCCCAGGTTATCCATAATTTGTTGTGATCCACACAGTCAAATGCCTTTGCATAGTCGATAAAACATAGATAGACATCTTTCCGATATTCTGTACTTTCAGCTAATATCAGATATCAGCAATGATATCTCTGATTTCACACCCTCTTGTGAATCTGACTTGATTTTCTGGCAGTTCCCTATCAATATACTGCTGTAGTCACTTTTGAATAATCTTTAGCAAAATTGTACTTGTGTGAGGCACTAATGATATTGTTTCATAATTTCTGCATTCAGTTGGATCTTCTTTCTTGGAACTAGGCACAAATATGGCTCTCCTCCAGTCAGATGGTCAAGTAGCTGTTTTCCTAATCTCTTGGCATAAACAAGTTAGCACCTCCAGTGATGCATCTGTTAGTTGAAACATGTCAGTTGATATTGCATCAATTCCTGGTGTCTTATGTTTTGCCAATTCCTTCAAGGCAGCTTCTACTTCTTCCTTCAGTACCATTATTTCCTGAACATATGCAACCTCTTGAAATGGTTGGTCATCCACCAATGCTTTTGGTATAATGATTCTGTGTAGTCCTTCCACCGTTTTTTGATGTTTGCTGCATCATTTAATATTTTCCCTATAGCATCCTTCTCTATTACCAATCAAGGCTTGAATTTTTTCTTCACTTCTTTAAGCTTGAGAAAAACAGAGCACGTTCTTCCCTTTTAGTTTTCTATCTCCAGCTCTTTGCTCGTGTCATTATAATATTTGATTTTGTTTTCTTGATTTGCCATTTGAAATCTTCTGTTTAGTTCTTTAATTTCATCCTGTCCTCCTTTTACTTTAGCTGCTGTTGTTCAAGGGCAAGTTTTAGAGTCTCTTTTGACATGTAATTTGGTATTTTTTTTCCTGCCTTTTTAAATAACCTTTTGCTTTCCTCATGAATGGTATCTTTGATGTCATGCCACAACTCATCTGATCTTCAATCATTAGTGTCTAATGCATCAAATCTATTCTCCGATGTGGTCTCCGAACTCAGGTGGGATCTACTCAGGGTCATACCTTGGCTCTCCTATACTTGTTCTAATTTTCTTTAGTTTCAGTTTAAACCTGCATATGAGCAGTTGATGATCTGATCCACAGTTAGCACCTGGTCTTGTTTTGACGTTTGATATTGAAGTTTTCCATCATCTCTTTCCGCAAATGTAGTCAATTTGGTTCCTATGTGTTCCATCTGGTGAATTCCATGTGTATAGTCACTGTTTAGGTTGGTGAAAAAATGTATTTGCAATGAAAAGGTCATTGGTCTGACAAATTTCTATTATGTGATCTCCAGCATCATTTCTGTCATCAAGGCCATATTTTCCAAATACTGAGCCTTTTTCTTTGTTTTCAACTTTTGCATTCCAGTCACCAGTAATTAATAATGCATCCTGATTGCATGTTTGATGAATTTCAGACTGCAGAAGCTGGTGAAAAGCTTCTCTTTTTCCATTTTGTGGCCATAGTGATAGATGTATAAATTTAAATAGTAGTCATATTAACTGACCTTCCTTGTAGACAAATGGATATTATTCTATTACTGACAGCATGATACTTTAGGAAAGATCTTGATATATATGTGGGGGTATATATACATATATATATATATATATATATATATATATATATATATATATATATATATATATATATATATATGAATTTGGTGATGAATGCAACCCCATTTCTTTTTAAGATGTCATTCCCAGCAAAATAGGCCATATGCTTGTTTCATTGAAAAATGGCCCATACCAGTCCATTTAGTTTACCGATGCCTAGAATGTTGATGTCTCTGTGCTCCATTTCACTTTTGGTGATTTTTCCTTTTCCTATATTCATACTACATACATTCCATATTCTAATTATTAATGGATATTTACAGTTGTTTCTTCTCATTTTGAGTCATGCCACATCAGCAAATGGATATCCCTGAGGCTTCACTCCATTCCTGTCTTTAAAGTCAACTCTACTTTAAGGAGGCAATTCTTCCCCAGTCTTTTGCATGCCTTCCAACCTGGCAGGGCTCATTTTCTGGCACTATATCTGATAGTATTTCTTTGCTATTCATTGGGTTTTCAATGGCTAATTGTTTTGGGAATGGATTGCCATGTCCTCCCCAGTCTGGCTTTGTCTGGAAGCTCAGCTGAAACCTGTCCACCATGTATGACTCTACTGGTATATGTAATAACAGTGGCATAGCTTTCAGTATCACGGCAACACACAATCTTTCACAGGGTGGCAAACTGAATGACAAGTATGTAGTATTCCTTTAATTATATTCTCTAATATTGGCTTAGCGGTCATGAATTGCTTTAGTTTATGCTTATTATGGAAGTTCTTTCCTTTGCTTTTTTATATTTGCTGTGTTTCTGTGTTGCAATTTGTGCATCTTTTGGGTTGGATATCTCTTTAGGTTTTATATGAGGGTCTTCTTAATGAGCAAAATTCTCTTGAAGGGTCAATCACCAGTACTCAGAGAAGAGAAAAAAACTGCCATAACAGTAATAACACCAAAACAAACCAGGTATAGAAATACAGTAAAAATCAATTAAAGGCAACTCCTATACCATCAATAACCACAGGAGAAAAAGTGGCAAAAGTAATATAGAATAAACAAATGCAGAAATGAAAAATTAATAAAAGTTGAAGTAATAATAATAAAAGAATAAAGGAGGACTCAAGGAAAGGGAAAATAGAAGGAGGAGCAATGTTAAATAAAAGACAAAACAAGAAAAGAATGTGAGGAAGAGGAAGAGAAAAGAACAAGGCATAAAAAGTCTGATTATAAAATTCAGAAAAATATGTGAGTATAATTATAAGAGGAATAAAATAAAAACAAAAAATTAAAAATAAAAGCAATAATAAAAATAATGAAAAGGGGAAAAAAAGAGGACAAAGAATTGGAGAATGTGCTTTCCACGACCTGTAATACAGGAGCTTGTCTTGTTGCTATCAGTCCTGCCTAGACCACAGGTGGTGGTGAAGCAGTTGCACAGGCTGACAAATCTGCTTGCCACAGACTTGGTGCTCTCGGCTTCTGCATTAATGTACAGGCAGCAGGGTTTGCCCCTCCCCACAGAGGATGGGGCCACTGACCACTATGCCTTCTGTAGCCCAAGCTCCTCCTGCTTTAACTTCTCAGCAAGTCTGCATCCTAACCCTTCTCTCCACAACTCCCTCACATGGCCATCTTCCACACCTTCACTTGGGAGGGTTGTCCCCAAACTCCCTGAGTTGCAATTGTTCCTTGTTTTCAGGACCCTAGAGTAATTCAGACTCAAACAATAGCCTCCCTGTCAAGATGGCACCTACCTGGGATATGGGGAGGGATGAAATGGATTTCTTATCCAGTGCTAGCCTACCATGCAGGAGGAGTCAGTGTTACACCAAATCCCTGCACTCTACCAACTGAGCTAAACCCCACTCCAACAGATTTATATAGTACATACTTTTTTATTGTCTGGATTCTTTCATTCAGCTTAATTATTTTGAGATTCATCCATGCTGTACCATGTATCAACACTTCATTACTTTTTAATATTAGAAGGTATTTTACTGTGAGGATAAACCAGTTTGTTTCTGAGATTCATTTGTGTTATTGTGTGGATAAATGCTTTGCTTTATTGTTCAGTAGTACTTCTTTCTGTGCTTATGCAGCATCGTGGTTAACATACATTAATAGACACATGAGCTGTTTCCAATTTGGGGCTATTATGAATAAAGCTATTGTAAATATTCGTGTATAGTTATTTTATGTGTATACTTATATACCTATGTGTTTTCTTTCTTTTGGGTGAAAACCTGAGAGTGGAATTTCTGGGTTATATGGTAAGTGTACATTTAACCTAAGAAACTAACAAACTGGTTTCTTAAATTTTTCCTATCAGCATTGAATGAAATTTCTAGTTGTATCACATGTGTATCAACACTTGGTACTGTCAGGCTTTTCGTATTTACCCATTTGATAGGTGATAACCATTGTGGAACTTTTTGATTTTAATTTGAATTTCACCAATGACTGATGGTGTTGAGCCCCTTGTCATGTGCTTATTATTCATTTCATATATATTCATTTTATTTTTTCAAATCTTTCTCCTTTTTCAAAAAATTGATTTGTTTTATTGTTATACTATAGGAGGTCTTTGTATATTCTGGACAAAATTCCTTTATGTAAGTCAAATATAGCATAGTATATAGTATAGTATATTTGATTTATGTAATTTATTTTTTATGGATACATGTATGTATTGCTATTGCTGTTAGGTGCCATCGAGTCAGGTCTGACTTTAGAGACTCCATGTACAGCAGAATGAAACACTCTCTGATTCTGTGCCAGGCACATGATCTTATTTATAATTAAGCCTATTGTTGCAGACATAGTGTCAATCCATCTAGTTGAGAATTTTCCTTTTTTTCATTGACCTATGTATTTTGAATGCTTTCTCCCACCTTATGACTTTTCCATTTTACTACTAATGTCTTTTGTTTTGTTTTGATTTTTGACACAACATCTCACTTTGTAGCCCAGCCTGTTCCCAAACTAGAGATCCTCTTGCCTCAATCTCCCAAGTGATGGGGTTATGGGCATGCAACACCATGCCTGGCTTATTAGTGTCTTTTGAAGAGCAGAAATTTTTAATTTTTAAAATATTTTTAACTTCTCATTTGGAAATAATTATAGACTTATGAATAACTTATGAAACTTGTACATAGAATTCCCATGTACTGTTCACTCAGCTTTCTCAGTAGTTTATACTCTATCATGGATAGCCATAATACAATTACAAAACCAGAAAATTAACAGACACACATTCAATGAATCTATAGACTTCTTTAAATTTTTTCAATTATTATACTCATGCTCTTTCTGTTGTCTGGTATCTAATTAAGAATCTGCTTTGTCTGATGTGGATATAGCCACCCCACCTTCCTTATGAATAACATTTTTTCTGTCCTTTCATTTTAATCTATCTGTATTATTCACAGTAAATTTCAGTAGATAACATATTAATGTCTTGCTTTTTTATCCAGTGTGACAATTTCTGCCTTTCAATTAGAGAGCTTCCTCCATATTTGCAGTCATTGTTATTGATAAGATTGGCTTTAAATCTACCATCTTGCTACTTGTTTGCTATTTGTCTCAATTATTTGTTTTCTCTCTCTCTTTTCTCCTGCCTCATTCTAGATTATTTTTATGATTTGATTTTGCTTCTACTACTGATGATACCATGTATGTAGGGTTTTCCTAGTTACTTTAGAATAATTCGCATCTTAAAGTTGTCATAGTCTACTTTCAAATAATATACTAATTCACGTATGATATGAGAACTTTATAGTATACTTTTGTTTCCCTTCTCTCCTTTGTGTTTTATTGACATACATTTTGCTTCTCCATATTATAATTTCATTATTAAATTTTTTGCTTTAAATAGTTAATTATCATTTAAAAACATAAATATAATGAGAATAAAATGTTATTTATCTATATTTTTAGCAGAAACAATATTTGAGTCTAAGTGTGTAGATTTTTAATTTCATGAATTGAAGATAATGATTTCTTTAACCAGAAACTCTTCTAATATTGTTGTTGTTAGGTGCCGTCAAGTCGGTATCTGACTCATAGCGACCCTCTATACAACAGGGGAAACACTATTGTCAGTGCTTCTCTGCTGTGCATAGGGTTTTCAATGGCAGATTGATTTTTGGGAGGGGGTTGCCAGGTCCTTCTCCCAAGCCTACAGCTTCTGGTGTTCCCAGGTGGTCTCCCATCCAGGTACTAACCAGGCCCGACCCTGCTTAGCCTCCGAGATCTGACGGGATCGGATGCCGCAGGGCTACAGCTGCAGGCCCCTTCTAATATTAGATATGTGTTATTCAGTGTTGTTTGAATAGTTTGGGAACCTAATTACTTCTAAAATAGCTGGTCATGTATTAATAACTACATGATATTTCTATATTGATTTTCTAGTTTTTTGAGAATATAGTAAAGCTAGGAATTCTATATTAGGAAACATCACATAAAACATCTACCATGGACCCTTGGTTTAGAACCCCTGTTTTTAAGTAGATATTTTTACATATGTAATATTTTATCATTATCTTTTATATCTTAAAAATATTTCTTCTGCCTAGTAAGTTCCAATAAATCCCTCTAATATTTTGGGTCTGTGCATTTTCATAACATTTTTTTTAAAACAACAATTTTTGTTAACCAGGATTCAGGTCAAGAATTAGAATGTTGTGAGCATTATCAGATTCCCCCACTTGTCTCAGTCAGAATTTTTCGCTTCTACTTAGAGTTGACTATTCCTGAATTTTATTTAATTCATTTCTTGTTTCATTTTAGTTTTATAAGCTAAATATTATATAAAAAGTGTATTTTTCATCCGGGCGTGGTGGCGCATGCCTGTAATCCCAGTGGCTCAGGAGGCGGAGGCAGGAGGATCACAAATTCGAGACCAGAGGCAGTCTGCGCAATTTAGTGAGACCCTGTCTCAAAAAGTAAAAAAATGGGCTGAGGGTACAGCTCAGTGGTCCAGCACTTGCAGAGCATGCAAGCGCGAGGTATTTTTCCTATTTCAACTTCACATAAATGGTATCATAGCATAATAGACATAGTATGAGGAAAGATTCAGTGAC
Source organism: Pedetes capensis (assembly GCA_007922755.1). NCBI lineage: Eukaryota > Metazoa > Chordata > Mammalia > Rodentia > Pedetidae > Pedetes > Pedetes capensis. The sequence continues at coordinate 1,328 of VMDO01009207.1, read as the reverse complement.
TTAATTTATGCACAGTAGTAAAGTTTTGTATTGATTTTTTTTAATGTATGACTTGTTTCAGTTTATAAGTTATGTCACTTTGTAATCACATGTAGATTTTAAGATAGTTTTAGCATATCAGACAATTTACGTATTTAGGTATAGTTTCTGGCAGAGTCTTGCGGGACAATTAGACACAATAAGAACAGTTTCTAGCGCAATTGCTGTGCATGGCAGACCTACTACAGACTCTCTCTGGGGGGGTTGAATATCATCCCACCCACAAGAGGATTTGGTTCTCCCAAGCGGTCTCCCAAGTGGGCGGAAAGCTGTGCTGAGCCCCCAGCCCATATTTTTTACTTTTTGAGACAGGGGCTTGCTAGGTTGCACAGACTGCCTCTGATCTCGGGTTTGTGGTCCTCCTGTCTCCGCCCCCCAAGCCACGAGGATTGCAGGCGTGCACCACCGCACCTGACTAGAAGTGTTTAATAAGTGTGTGTGAGCGTGTATGCATGGTTTTGTTTTGTTTTTGTTTTGATTTTTTTTGTTTGTTTGTTTCATGGGGTTTTTGTTTTGTTTTGGCTTGGTTTTTTTTTTGTTGTTGTTGTTGTTTTTTGATTTTGTTGTTTTGTATGGGGGTATGAAACCAGGGTCTTGCGCCTATTCGCCTTGTAGGTGCTGGACCGCCACGCTGCGCCCCCAGCCCATATTTTTACTTTTTGACACAGGGTCTCTCTGGGTTGCGCAGGCTGCCTGTGATCTTGGGCTTGCAAGCCTCCTGCCTTCGCCCCCAAGCTGCTGGGAATGCAGGTGTATACCACCGCACCTGACTATAAGCGATTTTATACGTGGGTGGAAGCGTGTATGCGTGAGGTTTTTATTTTTATTTTTTATTTTTTATTTTTATTTGCTTCCTTCCTTGTTTTACTCTCTTCCCTCTTTCTATTCTCCTTCTCTTTTTCTTATGCTATATATGCATCCTTGTATTAATTATTTTACCAACAGAGCCCCCACATGTCTGTCAGTTTGCCGTGGGGGCTTGCGTGTTGCGGTGAGGCTGAGAGCTCTGCCACTGTAACCTTAGACATGAGCAAGGTTACCCAAGGTGGACAGGTTTTCAGCTGAGCTTCCAGACTAAGACAGACTAGGGAGTAGGACCTGGGGAGCCACTCCCGAAACAACTAGCCATTGAAAACCCTATGGATAGCAAAGAAACACTGTCAGATATAGTGCCTGAAAATGAGGCCCCCAGGTTGGAAGGCACTCAAAAGACTACTGGGGAAGAGTTGCCTCCTCCAAGTAGAGTATACCGTGATGAGGGAAATGGAGTAAAACCCCAGGGTGCTCAA
>VMDO01009206.1:0-78701 GCA_007922755.1 Pedetes capensis | reverse complement strand
AAAAAAAAAAAAAAAAAAGAAAAGAAAAAAAAAATTAGCATAGTATCTGAAAGATCATTATCTTTGTCTAGTTAAATATCTTGATCAATTTTTGAGGGAAGAAAGTAGGACTTTGAGGATCTTAGTTGGGAAGACCCAAGGCTTCAAAATAGAAAACAAACTGAATGCATCAGACATGGTCAAAGGTGGCACGCCTGTAATCCCAGCTATTTGAGAGGCTGAAGCAGGAGGATCACAAGTCTGAGGCCAGAGCAGCCTGTGCAACTTAGTGAGAACTTGTCTCAAAATAAAACAAATTATAAAGGTCCTGGGGGTGCAGCTCAGTGGTAGAACACTTGCCTCACAAGAGTAAGGCCCTGGGTTCAACCTCCCAGTACTGGACAAAAATAGAAATGTAAAAAGAATGGGAGAGGGCAGCGTAGAAAATGTAGGAGAATAGGGACTGAGGAGCCAGTGGGATGGCTGAGCAGGGTGCTTAAGAGCAAGAATGTTTAAATAGCAGCTGTGAAACTTATTGTGTTTCACTGTTGAGTAACTCTGGTCTTCTCAAACTTCCAGTCCTAATGGTGATGATGGTGTCAAATACCATGCAAAGTGCTTTCAATGCAATATCTACTCAATCCTTCCAGTAATCATGGGAGTTGGGTCTTTAATAGGGCACAGGATAGAGACCATTCTCTCTGCCGTTTACAAATCAGGAAGACCCTGGCTGATTACTGGTTTGCCTTTCTGTATTAGCAGTTTTAAGTTTTGTGCCTTGCTAAACAGGTGCTGTTGTGAGTAGCTGGAAGGAATGTTGGAAGATTGTGTTAATAATAAAATAGCAGTATCTAGACATTATCTAGTCCTTGTGTAAAGGAAAGCAGATTTGAGCCGCTACCTACAGTAACAGTTTCCATCCGTGGACTCTGACTTACTCCCCAGGGCGGGAGGGAAAGCGTGCCGAGCGTGTTGTGAATTGCACAGAACTCGCGCTTTATCTTGCAGCATTACCGCCTGGCCTGAGCTGCATATGGAGACATTTTGTGTCACAGGTGTCTTGGCATAGAAGTAGCTCAAGAATGACAGATGCTGTATGATTAGAATTTCCCCTGTCTCCTGGATTGTTGAGGTGCCTCTAGCCCCAGGGAGAATGAGGACATTAGGAATTTGTGTGGGGCCCATCACCACCGGGATTCCGCAGTGCTATCCATTTTGGCTTCCAGATGATTCTTAATCACTGCCACATATAGCGGAGCAAATTTTGTGATTGCCCTCACTCTGGAAATATGAAAGGTGGTGGAGCACAGGTGATTCTGACTTTAGTTGATTAAGAAGTTGGAACTCATCCCACACAGACACACAACACATTGTTTTGCAGCTGCTCAGGAGCGAGTCCACAGCCAAGGCAGAAGCCGCTCCTTCCCCTAAGCCTCCCTGCTTCCTTGCCCAGAGGAGGGTAGTAGGAGGAGGCCTGGGGGTGCAGCACCAGCTTTGCCCCCATCCCTACCAGGGCCTCCTTTGTATCTCAGAAGCAAGAGAGGGAGGTGGCAGCCAGTGTTCATCCCAAACTGCCCCAGTTGCCAGCCAGGCCACTCAGGGATCCCTTCCTGTCCTTCTAGCTCTGAGTGTAGGGGCAGTCATGGTTGGAACAATTAATTGGGTCTGTTTGTGCATCAGTTTGAGAATCACGATGCTCACTAAGTTGACGAAAAGGCACTTTTTTGGAGGAAGCTTTGGAGCTAGTGCTGGCCACACATTTTCAGTCTGGGAAACCTAGGACAGCCTGATCAACAGAGGCAGCTTTAGTGGCACAAGAAATCAGTTCCTCCCTCTCTCCACCCTCCCTCCCTCCTTCCTTCTTTCCCTTCTTCCTCCTTGCCTCCCTCTTTCATGTCTCCCTCCTTGCCCACCTTTCCTTATTTCCTTCTTGCCCTCCTTCCTTTGTCCTTCTTACTGCTTTGAGCTTTTCTTCTGTCCTTTGTCCCTTCATTCATTGGTTCCTTCCTGCCTCCCTTCTCCACTCTCTCATTCCTTCCTTCCTTCCTTTTTTCTTTCCTTCCTTCCTTCCACCCTCCTTCCCCCTCCTTTTCGTCATTCTAAACCCTTCCTCCTCTTCTTGTTCATTTACTCAATAGATTGTCTAGTATGATAAGAAAAAAAAAAAAAAAATATATATATATATATATATATATATATACACATACATATATTAGGTCTTTGTCTTGGTTCTGGCTCCTGGCACAGAAGTCCTAAAATTCTTGGAATTTCCTGCATGACAGAAGTGTCTTTTGTCATTCCTAACAACCCCATTTCAATATGTCTGAGCTTGAGGTGATGAAGTGACTCTTGGACGGTCTGTAGGTCCCTGTTCTATAGGGATAAGTGCTGGTCTCCAGAAAGATCAAGGCTTTATTAGAGGATTGGCACCGGTAGCCTCACCCCCTGAGCTGCTGGCATGGAGAGAGGCTGCAAGCTAAGTTCAATACAAATGACAGATAATTTAATTCAGCATGCCTATGTAATGAAACCTCCTTAAAGAGACACAGAAGGCAAAGTTTGAGGAGCTTTCAAATCAGTGAGCATTTTTGAAGTGCTAGGAGGGTGTGCACCAGGATTAGGGTTTAGCTCAGTTGGTAGAGTGCTGCTCTGCGCTCTCTAACAACCTGAGTTTGATTCTCCAGCGCCTCAAAAACAAGAGATGGACATGGCAACCCACTTCTGAAGCAATCCCAAAACAATCAGTCATTGAAAACTGTATGAGGGCTGCTATGAGTAGGACCTGACTCTGTGGCACCTAACAACAACAAGAGATGGGAAGATGTTAGACTAGCACCCACCTGAGATTTCTTCTAAATTCAGTCAGAAGGGTCAGAAGTGAACTGAACCTGGAATAATTTTTCCACGACATGAAGATGTGACTTTATGCCATTGTTTGAGCCACCTAAAATTTCCTGTCAGTCCACCCAGGGCAGAGGTTAGTGTCTTGGTCTTTGAGAAACTCTGTTACCTTGACTAGGAACTCCTGTAGAGGGAAGTTGTATTAGTCAGCTTTTCATTACTGTGACCAAATTACCTAATAGAAACAACTGAAGGGAGGAAAGATTTATTTCAGCTCATGGTTTCAGAGGATTTGGGCCACAGTTGCTTGGCCCTCTGAACCTGAGCAGAATACCATGGTGGCAGGAGAGTGTGGCAGAGGAGTTTCTTACCTCATGGCAGCTAGGAAGCAGAGAGGGGAATACAGGAAGGGACCAGGGCAAGACATAGCCTTGAGGATACATTCTTAGTGATCTACTTCTCCAAAGAGTCCCCACCTCCTGAAGTTTCTCTAGAACTTTCCAAAATAGCTCCACCAGCTGGGACCTACCTTTCATTATATGAGCCTTTGGTGGCACTGAATATCCAAATTCTAGCAGCAGTCTTCCCCTTATCTGTCTTTGCCTGGCACATGATAAGCATTGCTGGGCAGAATCAATGTCAACACTATCATACTCTATTGAATGAACAAATGAGTTCACTCTTTCTTTACTGGCTAATGGACCTTGTGATGGGAGGTCACAGATACAGACATCAGCAATGCAGAGAGAGAGAGAGCTTGCACCACTGACCATAAGATGAGGAGCTGGAGCTCAGAAAGGTTAATTTATTCATGGATGCACAGAGATAAGCAGCAAATTTAAAAGGCAACACTGATCTATCTTATTCCAAAGTCACCCACTGAACACACCACCTCTTTATGACTCTTGCTGAAAAGACCAAGCCTGGCAATCCACGGTACTGGAGTTAATTCAGTGTGTGGTACTGATTCCTGTGTGAACTTGGACCTCACTGTCCTTCATCTCTAAGAAAAGGGTGAGTGGCTTTCAAACAGGAGTAAGCACAAAAACACACAGGAAACTTGTTGGAAACAGCTACCCACACTGATGCATCAGAACCCCTGAAGGTGAGGTTAGAAAGGAGAGATTGCAGATGAACCCTCTATTAAATTTTTACTGTGTGGTAACAAATTACTACCAACTCAGTAGCTTGAAAACAACACAAATTTATTAGTCTACCATCAGAAGTCTGTGATGGCTCTCTCCAGCTAATAAGGAGGCATTGACAGGGCCGTGTTCCTTCCCAGAAGCTCTAGGGGAGGTCACATTTCCATGCTCATCCACTATTGGCAATGCTTGGCTCCTTGCAGTTGAAGGGCTGAGGTCCATGTTTTCAGGCTGCTGGCCGGCCCTCGCCTTTACTCACAGAACTGCTTCCTGGTTCTCAGAAACAGCCTCCTGAGCCCAGAATGGGCCCAGATCAGCAAAGCCTCCACATCTCCTTGCGCTGCTTCTGTCATTTCATCTCTGACCACTCTTCTGCCTCCCGTCCACTTGGAAAGCCCACCGGCCGTCCAGGACAACACCCACCTCTCAGATTCTGTAACAGCAACGTATAGTGATCCTGTTCTCATGTAGGGAAACGTCATGGGTTCCAGGATTAGGATGAAGACACCTTTGGGAGGTCATTATTGTGCCTCCTCCAAATCCTAAACATAATCGTGAGCAGGTAATCTCTAATGTTTTTCACTCTGGAATTCATATATGGTGGAATGGCTTTTTTATTTCACTCCATATGTAAGCATCTCTCTGCGTGTCAACAACTCTTCCCCTCAGCTCCAATTCATTGTTCCATCTGCCTGGAATGATGTTCCCCAGCAAAACCATGCCACAACCGTGCAGCCTGTTACCCAAGACTTGAATTCACCCATGCCCCCTGGAAAAAGCCTTTTCTGGGTGCCCTTGCCAAAAAGTTATTTTGAGCCTACTCTTCCACAAGCCTGTCCTGTGTGCCTCCACACAGAACACAGCATAGGCTACTTGGTCAGGCGTCTGCCCACAGTAGCGCTCTGCATGCCTCACTGGAACGGACGTGATGGGACACAGGGTTTCCTGTCCCTGTCATTGCTCTCCTTCCCTCCTTTAGGCTCCTCTAGAGACTGGTTCTGGGAGAAGGACCTGGCAATCCACTCCCAAGGCAATCCCGAAACAGTCAGCCATTGAAAACCCTATGAGGGTCGCTATGAGTCAGATACCGACCCGACGGCACCTAACAACAACAACAGAGACTGGTTCAGCTTAGACACATTTCCTCACCTTTGCCATTAGACACCAAGGGACAACTGCTCAGGCACAGTCATACACAATGTGGGGTGCTTTATGAAATTGACTATTTTTTGCATCCAAATTTTATGGACTGATTTTATGCATGTTGAATATAACTATAATAATAATAAATAACTGGAACTTGCATTTGTTTTTAAATTTCATTTGTCTACTAATTAATTTTTATTGTATTTTACAAAAATATTGGTTCATGATGGATTGGAAAGAAACAATTTGTTCACCTCAGATAGTTTGGGAAACTAAGGAGCTTCTGGACAGGTATTCCTCCCTGAGAGGAAAAGATGCTGCTTCTTTGTGGAGTGGGGCGTGTGTACGTGAGACGCCGGGCCTGTGTGTCCAGTGGTCACCCAAGAACGCCACCCTGGTGGAGCATCAGAGGAGGCAGTGGAGGGCTGATGTTTACAGGTAGCAATGTTAGCTGTCATGTATTGGGCAGCTGTCTCATACCTCATCATTTCTAAATGATTTATGCAAATTTTCTCATTTAATCATTGTGAGAGGTCTGATGTATCATTATTACCCAATTTTACAAAACAAGAAACTGAAAGCCAAAGAGGTCAAGTGGCAGAGCTGGCTGCAGACACAACCCTTGATATCAGCAATGATGTGGCTGGGCCCTGACTGACCAGGGTTAAACTAACCTAGATTCAACTACCTCTGTATGCGGAATTATGGGACCTTGCATGAGCTACTTTAGGTTTGTAAGAGAAATATAAAAGTTGACAGAATCAAAATGGTGTCACCCTAATCAACCCTAATTAATTAAAATAAAAGCAAATAAACCTGAAAGGTTGTGAAGAGGGTTCTGATGCATGATTGCCCGATAGTAACCATCAAAAAAAGACTCTGCCAGAACCACAGGCTTCCGTGAGGCCACTGCAACCTCATACAAAAAGTGTCTCTACAAGGCTGTCTTCACAATAGCTCTAGCACCACTGTGGATATCAATTGCTATGGCCAAGGATGATTATTTCAAAATATCTGATGCAATCCTCCTCACTTTTGTCTTTAAAAACTCCATGTTGATCAGTGGATGAATGGGTAAAGAAAATGTGGTTTATGCCATACACATAATGTGGCGTTATTCAGACATAAAATTAACAAGTGCTGTGGCAAATGTCTGTAATCCCAGCAACTCAGGCGGCAGAGGCGGGAGGATCAAGCTCAAGGCCAGAGGCAGCCTGTGTAATTTAGCAAAACCTTGTCTCAAAATAAAAAATGAAAAAGTGGCTGGGGATTGCAGCTCAGTGGTGAATCACTTGCCTAGCATGCGTGGGGCTCTGAGTTCAACCCAATAATACTGAAGAAAAAAGAAGAAGAAGAAGAAGAAGAGGAAAATCATGTTGCTTGCAGGAAAATGTGGAACTAGAGATCATCATGTTAAGTGAAATATATCACACTCAGAAAGACAAATATCACATGTTTTTCTCCTATATATGTAATTAAAAAAAAAAGATCTCCAAGTAGAAAGGGGGTTATGGAGATCAGGGGAGGAGCATAATTGAAGGGAATTGAGGGGTGAATATGACAGAAGTATGTTATATGCATAAATGAAAATGTAACATGAAAATGTAACAACATAAAAATGTATACAGTTAGTATGCATTTTGTTTATTGTACTTGAGAGTTAAACCCAGGGCCTTGCACATGCTTTGCAGATACTGTATCCCTGGGCTGCAACCCAGCCCAATTTTATTTTTTTATCTTGAGTCAGGGTCTCACTAAGTTATGCAGGCTGCCTCTGGCCTTGAACTCACGATCCTCCTGCCTCCGCCTCCCAAGTTGCTGGGATCACCGGCATGAGCCACTGCACCTGGCTTTAACGCACATATTTAAGAAACCAAAAAACTTCACCTTGTCTCTGTCTCTTGTAATGTGCCCACAGTTCACCGTGACAAGCACATTCCTGATGTAAAGTTCTCCTGTTCCCAAGGAAATGCCATTATTTTTGGGAGATGTCCCTGGGTGATTATTTTTCTTAGATTGACAGGTTGGATCGCCATTATCTGTAGCCTAGAGCCTAAGAGCCAACTCAGAGAGAGAAACTGTGTTTCCCCTCAAGTGTGTATTTGCTCACATGTGGGGAGGTGGCTGGATAAATGACGGGTGCTGTTCCGTCTTGATGTCTGTGGCTAAGTTGTCAACACCCAGGTCTTTAAGTTGGGACTGATCTGTCGGTGAACAACACTCATAACCTTTTCTCGCCTGGTTCATGATTTCTTTTGTATTCTAAATTTCACATTTAGATGGTGAGGGAATCAACCTATTAAAATGTGTAACCGAAGCAAAGGCAAGTTGGCCCATGGGGACCTTGGTATGCACACAAACACCACGATAAAAGCCTCCCTCCTGTGCCTCCACCCAACGATCCTTGAGTTAAAGGCCAGCTGATCTGCCACTGTCTGTCTCCTGCCCATGGGGACATAGTTACAAAGTACTCCTTCCTGAACCTAAGCTGGGAACTCACCTACAAAGCTTGCAATGCTCTTGTTATGTCTGTGTTTAGAGGTTCTGAAGCTGGCAAAGTAAATTACTCTCTCTTCACGTGTTCTCCTGTTAAGACAGGTCCGGTGATCTTCTGCAAACCCCTCCTGAAGTGGCTACTGGCTGAGTGACAGGTGCAGCCTTGGTGGGCAGTGTAAAGGTCTTAATGGAAAGGCATGGCTTCAGAGCAAATGCCTGCCTTGCCATGTTGAATTTAGCCTATCTGGTTTGGAGTGCAGAAAAAAAAATCAAATGAGACAGTTTTAGCTACTTATTCTCCACAGATATCTTTTTGAATTCATCTTTATCTTTAATTGCAGAGAAAATTATCTAGTTATTTTAAGAATCAGAGTTCTGTAAGCTCTTAATGTCACTGTTATTTGTCACTGCAAGTGAAATTTCTTAAAAGTTATGTTTGTGAAGACTTAAACTCAGGCATTGCAATGAAAGAGATAAAGCAGGTGTCATTTTTGGGTGGAAGTTGTCCTTTGTAAATATTTTTCTCCTTTCAGAAATAAAGATGGAAACAGTAATATTAACATAGTCAGTATTCAGATAGTAAGAATTTTTGGTTGTTTGTTCCAAATGCGTTGTGAATCAGATAACTTGGCTCAGTTCAATGTAACCCAGCCAACAGAATGTTCTGATTTCTTAAACCTTATCTCCTTTCCTAAGACTGAGAAAATGAGGCTCCTCTTTCCTAGTGGATACCTGAAAAGAAACTGAGTCATAAAAATAAACTCTTCCATATCCCATTTGGCTTTGGGGTTGGGGAGAAGTTGGCTCAGCCACCATGGACTGGAAATAGCATGTGCATATGGACAGAGGTGGCTGCTGTAAGGTGTAGTGCTGGGTACAGGTGTTAGCCGATGAAGTGAGTGTTATTTGCTTTCATTAATTCATTTATTCATTCACTTTTTGGTCGAGATCACATTAAAATTCCTATGCTATCATTTGGGGGGATGTGGATGATTAAGGCTAGAAGCCTTTCATTCATGAAGCTAAAATTCCCTTTAGGAAGCCGTCACAAGTTAGACTCCAGCTGTCTCCTCTGGCCCTTCAAGGGATGCAAACTGTGGGTGCTGAGAGTCTAACCTGTGCTTCAGAAGCAATCATTTCTACTGCATCCACAGTGAGCCATATCTATCCCAATGCAAAGAAAGTCCCAACTTCAAGTCTCCAAGCCTGGGACCTGGGTGGTGATCGTGAAAAGTGAGGACTGTAATGTTGTTCCTTTCCATTTAAGTCTGAGCATCCAGTCCCCTTATTTACCCTTTTCAGGAAAGGAGGTGTGATTTGAGGCTAGGTGTGGGCATCTTAGAACAGGCTGTCTGTGAACCACTGCAGTCTGCTCAGAAGCCATGCTACTGCATACCCGGCGAGGGGGTGTGGTGAGGAAATAAATGCTTAAGGGGTCCAGGGGGAAAGCTGTCCCAATGAAGTTCAGTTAGGTCTTCTCTCCTTCCTTCCTTCCTTCCTTCTTTTCTTCATTCCTTCTTTCCTACCTTCCTTCCTTCTTTCCTTCTTTCCTCCCTCCCTCCCTCCTTCCCTCCCTTTTCCCTTCCTTCCTTCCTTCCTTCATTCCTTTCTTCCTTCCTCCTTCTTCCTTTTTTTTCTTCTGTTTGTCAAACCTCATTGAGTTTATTCCACACATATTTGACAACACCTATTTTGGAACAATTACTGCTCTGGTGGCTGGGCCTATGATTGTAGCTGTTGTTAGGTGCCCTCTAGTTGAATCTGGCTCATAGCAACCCTCATAGGGTTTTCAGTGGCCAATTGTTTCAGGCTTGCTTTGGGAGCGGACTTCCATGTCCTTCCTCTGTGACCATATGGTAGTGAGCCAGAGAGACCCAATCATGAGACTTACAGGAAATATGAAATTAGACACATAAATGTAAAATGTATTACTTAATCCCAGAAATGCCATTTGCTGTGAAGGTCAAATGGTAGATATGTGGGTACCAGGGCAACTCTATTTGTCCTGAGGATGAGGAAAGACCCTCCTATCTGAATGGGAATTGGAGGATGACTAGGAATTCCATATTCCTAGTCAGGAGAAGAGTTTTAGGTGAAGCAAGAGTGAAGGAGAGACAAACACCTAAGGAAAGGAGCAGGTGAAAGGCCCATTGGTTTAGAGCTCGGAAGATGAGGAGGAGAAAAATTTCCAGATAAGGAAGGAGCCTTGCCTGTGCAGGACCCCAGCCCAGAGGAAGGAGTGCAGTGTGTTGGCAGAGGGTGAGGCATTTGCAGCTCAATGTTAAGATTTGATTAGCATCCTTTGACAATCACCGCAGCTGCTCTGTGGACAATGGTTGAGCAGAGCAGATGTGAAGTTTGAGGCAGCCAGGGAGGTGGTGCAGTTTTATTCAGCCAGAAGACAATATGTGGGAGTTGGTGGCACAGCATGGAGGCAAAATTTAATTACTTCATGCAAAGCACAGGCAAGATAGTTTAGCTGTGGAAATCCATCCCGCAAACCTTTCTACCTTCTCAGAGGGCAGCAATATGGTGATCTCTAATTGTTACTTTTATATCAGGGCCTGCATGTGAACTAGATTTGCCGTGCAGAGTAGTTGTGTTTCTACTGTGTCATGGATAGGTCCCTTTGCACATTCAAAATGCACCATACTAGCTAATGTCCACTTTATGGGATTTTGGCACCAGGATAGTCTTTCAGGTAATGAAAGAATTGCAGCTGTTGCATATTTGCATTTAGGATGGTTTGATCATAGCTCTGATATATTGGATGTTTGATACTTGGTCTGGTACAAAGCTCCTATAAAAGCATGGCTTTTGGGGGAAATGTGATTAATTTCATGACAATATGCTTGGTGCATGAATTCCTCAGAATGCTGTTGGTAGAGAGTGGAAAGTGTCTTTTCCCCACTGACTCATTTATTTATCCAACTAGCAATTGCTGAACACTGACTATGGTCTATGTGCTAGATCAAAGGAATACACAGATGTCTTCCAAAATGAATTTTCAGCCCAAAAAGGTCAGGCTCATTTTCTAGTGGGAAAAAACCTAAACCTTGGCATCATACCACCAGATCCCTTGGTGATCATTGCATCCGTATTCTCACCACCACATTTCTCACACCACCTCCTTCTTTCACTTGGTATTAGATACTCATTTGGTGTTAGAAAAACAAGTAAAAACCAAATACAAAATGTGTAGAAAAAAATAGTAAAGATCAGAGCTGAAGTTAATGAAACAGAAATTTTTAAAAGAGCAATACAGAGGATCAATGAAATATAGTTGGTTCTTTGAAAAGATTAACAAGATTGACAGACTTTGAGACAAACTAACCAAAGACAGAAAAGACTCAAATTAACAGACTTAGAGACAACAAAGAAGACATCACAACAGATACCACTGCAACCCAGAGGGTGACTATGGATTATTTTCAAAACTTATACTCCAATACATTATAAAATCTAGAAGTAATGGATAAGTTCCTAGACATATATGACATAAAAAATGATCCAGGAAAATATATAAAACCTAAACAGATCAATAACAAGCAATGAGATTGACACAATGAAAGGATTGTCTACAGAAAAAAGCCCAGGAACAGATGAATTCCGTAATGAATTTTACCATACCTTTAAAGAACTAACACCAAGGCTTCTCAAACTATCCCATAAAGTAGTGAGGGCAAGAACATTTCCAAACTCATTCAATGAAGCCAATATTACCCTGATACTAAAACTGGAAAAGGACACACAAAAAAGAAAACTACCTGTGAATTCCCTCAATGAACATAGATGTAAAAATCCTCAATAAAATACTTCCAAATCAAATTCAACCACACATTAAAAAGATCATACACCATGATCAAGTTCATTTAATTCCAGGAATGCAAAGATGATTCAACATATCCAAATCAATGAATGTAATGCAGCACATAAATAGAATGAATGATAAAAACCTTATGATTATTTTAATGGATGCAAAAAAGTAATTTGATAAAATTCAACATCCTTTCATGATAAATCCCTAAAGAAACCGGACTAGAAGTAACATACCTCAACATAATAAAGGTTATATATGAAAAACAAATAAACAACATCATACTAAATAGAGGAAAAGAGAAACCATTACCTCTAAAATCAGGAACAAGAAAAGGATGTCTATTCTTACTACTCTTTTTCAATGTAGTGCTTGAAAATTTAGCCACAGCATCAAAATAAATAAAGGAGGTACAAATAGAGAAGGAAGCCAGGCATGGTGGCCCATGCCTGTAATCCCAGAGGCTCGGGAGGCAGAGGCAGGAGTATCTCAAGTTCAACACCAGAGGCAGTCTGTGTAACTTAGAGAGACCCTGTCTCAAAAAGTAAAAAAAATGGGCTGGGGGTGCAGCTCAGTGGTGCAGCACTTGCAGAGCATGCAAGTGCAAGGTGCTGAGTTCAACCCCCAGTACAAAAAAAAAAAAAAAACAGAGAAGGAAGAAGTCAAATTATTCCTCTTTGCAAATTTTATGATCTTATCCTTAGAAGACCCTAAGAACTCCACCAGAAGACTCTGAGATCTGATAAATAAGTTCAACAAAGTAGCAGTCTACAAAATCAACATAAAAAATCAGTATCTTTTTTATGTCAATAATAAACATGCTGAGAAAGAAATCAGGAAAACAATCCCATTCAAAACAGTCTCAAAGGAGTAAAATACATAGGAATAAATGTAATTGAGGATGTGAAAGACCTCCACAGTGAAAATTTATAAAACACTGAAGAGAGAAATTGAAGAAACTAGATGATGGAAAAACTTCCCATGCTCATAGATCAACAGAAGTAATATTGTTAAAATGACAATATTACCAAAAGTATCTTATAGATTCAATGCAATCCCTATTAAAAAATCCAGCAACATTCTTCACAGAACTAGAAAAAAAATCCTAAAATTTGCCACATCCAGGTCCACTCATGGTGGGTAGACAGGGTCCCCACATGAGGAAGGGTACCTTTAAAAAGGCATTGGAGGAAAGTCTACTGAAAGGGAAAGAGTACCTCTAGCCTCAGAGGGAAAGTCTACTGAAAGGGGAAGAGTACCTCAAAAAAAAAAAAAAAAAGGTTTCATCATGGGGACTTGGAGCCTCATCTTTTCTTATGTAAATATATAATCTTCTGGCTCTGTGAGCAGTGCTGATTCAGATTGGGAGTTGAGAAAACTCCCTAGCAGGCTTACAATGGGAAAATTCTTGAATGACTTCCAACAGCGTAAACTCCTTGAGTCAACACAAACTAAAGCCTTTGTACCAACAGCCCTCCAGTAAACAAATCATTCTGATAAGTTAAAGCACCCATTTGTCATAAGACACTCAGTGAGGTGACACGCAGGTAATAGTTAACCACCCCAAATTCCTACATAAAGTTAGAATAATTAATGATTTAGACACAGGATGTATAGGTGCTCAGGTCATCTTGGTTTATCTCTTTCGAAGTAAACACAATTTGTCTCTAAGTTCATTTCCTACTTTGATCACCACCTAACACTCATGTGATAATTTAATCAAGTGATTGTTGACAAAACCTTGGTGTAATCCATCAATGCTACCAACTCCCTTGTCTTTTTTCTGACCTTTCATAAGGTTTAGTGAATTGTAGTTCTGTATAAAAGGCTGAGCTATCTGAGCAATAAATGGAACAGAATCACACTGCCTCTGAGTTGCTGTGTCTCTGTCTCCCATCACCAACTCCTTACCCGTCTTTGGGGACCCCTGGATCCTAGGTTGCAGCTGGACTGTGGCAAAAATTTATATGAATGTACAAAATACCTAGAACAGCCAAAACAGTACTGAACATTTAGGTATCATAATACCTAACTTCAACCTATATTACAGAGCTGTAGAACCAAAAACAGCATGGTACTGTACCAAAACAGACATAGAGATCAGTGAAATAGTGTCACAGAACCAGATCTATACCCAAGCATCTATAGCCATTGGATTCTTAACAAAGCTGCCAAAAATATTTATTGGAAAAAAGACAATATGTTTGACAAGTGGTAATTGGAAAACTGGATACCAACATGTAAAAGAAGGAAACTAGATTCCTACCTCTTATCCTGTACAAAAATCAACTCAAAACAGCCATACCATGCTGGTGTTTGATCCTGTCAGATCTCAGAAGCTAAGCAGGGTCAGGACTGGTTAGTCCTTAGATGGGAGACCGCTTGTTTGGGAACACCACTTGTGATAGACTTAGGAGAAGGACCCAGCAGCCCACTCCCAAAACAATCAGCCATTGAAAAATCTATGAATAGCAGAGAGGCACTGTCATAGTGCCAAGCATGGAACAGTGTTGGAGAGTGTTTTGCCTCTTGTACATAGAGTCACACCTGACTCAACAGCACCAAACAACAACAAGAAGAAGATCTGAAAGTTTGAAACCTTTCAAGTTGTAGGCACAGGCAGAGAATTCCTAAATAGGACTTCAATAGCTCAAGAAATAATAGCAAGAATTGAAAAATGAAATTTCCTCAAATTAAAAGGCTTTTGCACAACAAAGGAGAAAATCAACAGAGTGAAGAGTCAGACTACAGAAGGGGAGAAAATCTTTTTTCAGCTACTCATCTGATGAAGGGTTAACGTCCAGAGTATGTAAAGAATTCAAAAACTTAGACACCAAAAGAATTAATCTAATCAATAAATGAGTAAATGAATTAAAGACATTCTTCAAAAAAGTATAAATAGATGATAAATACATAAAAAATTCAATATCTTTGCCATCAGGGAAATTCAATTCAAAACTACATTGAGATTCTATTTCATCTCAGTCAGAATGGCTGGCATCAAGAATACAAACAACAACAAATATTGATGAAGATGTGATGAAAAAGGAATGCTTATATACTGTTACTAGGAGTATAAATTAGTCCAGCTACTACATGAATCAGTAGGGAGGTTCCCCAAAAAGCTAAAAAACAGAACTACCTTACATTCAGCTATGCCACTACTAGATATATACCCAAAGAAATCAAAGTCAACATATAACAAAGACACCCACGTATTCATGTATTCACAAAAGCCAAGTTATTGAATCAGACTAGGTACCTATCAATAGATAAGTGGATAAAGAAAATGTGGTATACATACACACACAATGGAATATTATTCATCCATTGTTGTTGTTGTTGTTGTTGTTAGATGCTGTTGAGTTTGGTCCAATTCATAGTGACCCTCATAGGGTTTTCCATGGCTTGTTGTTTCGGGATTGCTCTGGAAATGGATTGCCGCATCCTTCTCTCATTTTTGCAGTGCTGGGGATCAAACCAGTGTCCTCACAGAGTGCAGAACAGCACTCTATAGAAGAGACTTATGGTCTTTGTAGGAAAATGGAAGGAACTGGAGAGTGTCGTGTTGAGCTAAATAAGCCAGACACAGAAAGGCAAGTATTGCATTATCTCTCACACGTGGAATCTAGAATAAAGAAAGTAAAGAAGCATAACAATATTCAGGGACCTATTAGCAAAAGAGGGTTCTGGGGAGTTAGTGAGAACAATCAAATGAGCTACATGCATGAATGAAAATATAATGATGCTCATTATTTTATAAAATTAATGTACACTAATAAAAATTTTATTAATACATTAATTATACATAGTAATGTATTTCAATGTGATTTTTGATGCAGATGTACATTTTGCACTGATCAAATCCAACACCCTCACACACCTTTCCCAGTCTTAGTAATCACTATTCTACTTTCAGGTCAACTTTTTTTTTTAACCTTTCACATAAGAGAGACAAAATTCAGTGCTTACCTCTCTGTATTCGCATTATTTCACCAAACATAGTGTGTTCTAGTTTCCTGTATCCATTTTGTGCAAATGATAGGATTTTAATGTCACTTCTGTCTGAATAAAACTCCATTGTGAGTATCATTTTTCTTTATCAATTCATTTGTTGATGGGCATCCAGGCTGATTCTATACCTTAGTTATGGTGAATAGGGCTGCGATAAGCACGAGTCTGCAGGTACCTGCTGTGACGGTTTCATTTCCTTTGGGTATATACCTAGAACCAGGAGACCTGGAATGTATAGTTGATACATTTTTGGTTTTCCTCTGTTCTCCATAATGTCTCCACTAACTCACGTTCCCACCTAGGGTGAGTAAGAATTTCTTTTCTCCATACCCTTGCCAGTATGTATGTATGTATGCATGCATGTATGTATGTATGTATGTATGATGTATGTATGTATGATGTATGCATGTATGATGTATGTGTGTATGTGTGTATGTATGATGTATGTATGTATGTATGTATGTATGATGTATGTATGTATGTATGATGTATGTATTATGATGTATGTATGTATGTATGTATGTATTTTATTTATTTCAATACTAGGGGTTAGGGTTAGACCCAGGGCCTTGCACAAGCTAGGCAAGTGCTCTACCACTGAGCTGCACCTCTAGCTCCTTTCAATTTTTCTTTTTCTTTTGAGACAGGGTCTCACTAAGTTGTGCAAGCTCCCTCTGGCCTCAAACTCAAGATCCTCCTGCCTTGACCTTCCAAAGTTGCTGGAATTACAGAAGTGCACCATAGAACCCAGCTGTCTTCACCATCGCACCCAACTATTTTTTTTTTTGATGGTAGCATTGTAATTGTGGTGAGATAATACCTCATTGTGGCTTTAATTTGCCTTTTCCAGATGGCTAATGATATTAAGCACTTTTTAAAAAAATATATTTGTTAGAGAGTTGAATTTTTTAAAGAAGTGCCTATTCAGGTCACTTGTCCATTTTTAATTGGATTACTTCATTTTTTGTTATTGTTAAGATTTATTGAGTTTTTTATATATTCTGGATATGATTCTCTATCAGATGAGTTGTTGTTAGGCGCTGTCGAGTCGGTATCCGACTCATAGCAACCCTACATACAACAGGGGAAACACTATTGTTGTGCCTCTCTGCTATTCATAGAGTTTTCTTTTTTTGTTTGTTTTTGTTGTTTTTGTTGTTTTTGTGTTTTTGTTTGTTTTGTTTGTTTGTTTGTTTATTTTTGAGGTACTGGGGATTGAACCCAGGGTCTTACCCTTGCATGCTTTGCAAGTGCTGGACCATTGAGCTGCACCCCAGCCCAGTTTTTTATTTTTTGCAACAGGGTCTCCCTAAGACTGCCTCTGGTCTGGAACTTACGATCCTCCTGCCTCCGACTCCCGAGCCGCTGGGATTACAGGCATGCACCACCGTGCCAGGCTTATTCATAGGGTTTTCAATGGCAGATTGTTTCCTGGGAGTGGGTTGGTGGGTCTTTCTCCCACGCCTAAAGCACCTGGTGTTCCCAGGTGGTCTCCCATTTAAGTACTAACCAGGCTTGAACCTGCTTAGCATTTGAGATCTGACGGGATCGGACTCCACAGTGGTATGGTTCAGGGTTGGCAGGTGAGTAGTTGGCAAGTATTTTCTACCATGTATAGTTGGTCCCTTTGCTTTCTTGTTTCCTTTTCTGTATAGAAACTTTTTAGTTTGACATAATCCCATTTTTCCACTTTTAAATGTTCTTTCCTGTGCTTTGGGGGTCCTGTCCAGTTCATCTGTTTTCTTATTCTTGACTTCTGTGAGTTTCTCCTGCGTTATAACACAGACAGATGTCAGACATAATATAAAAAACTCTGTAACAGAGCCAGGTGCGGTGGCGCACGCCTGTAATCCCAGCAGCTCAGGAGGCAGAGGCAGGAGGATCGCAAGTTCGAGACCAGAGGTAGTTGGTGTAACTTAGCGAGACCCTGTCTCAAAAAGTAAAAAAATGGGCAGGGGGTGCAGCTCAGTGGTCCAGCACTTGCAAAGCATGCAAGTGCGAGGCCCTGGGTTCAACCCCAGTACCGCAAAAAAAACAAAAACAAAAACAAAAACAAAACTCTGCAACAATTTATCCCTGTGTATATGTTTCTGTGAGTATGTGAAATAGAAAGAGAGAGAGAGGGAGAGAGAGCTACAGATGAAAAATAATGGTTCCCTATAGTAATTGGTGATAATAATACTAGCAGCATTAATAATAGTAGTCATATTACTAATAATAGTAATAGCTGTAGTTTATTAAGTACTGCTACATGACAGACATTGACTAAATAAATGATATTTCTTATCTACTTTACTCTTCAAAATTCCACAAGATAGATGATATTCATCAGAAAAGACAGGTTTATGCTGTAGTAATTTAAAAACAAAAGAACGGAAATCACCACAACTTGACAAGATAAAGTACATGCCTCGCTCTCTTCACAAACTGTTGCAGTTTCCCGCCTCATTCTGCTGCAATAGCGTCTTCGTGGTCCAAGCTGTTCCCGTCTTGGAACTTTGGCTCTAAGTTCTTAGGTCTATGATGTGGGTAGTTGGAAGCACAGTGTGGAGAACTCACGTGTTCTCTTAACTGTATCAGAGCAGAACCGACTTGCCGGATACAGTCAGGTGGGCCAGAGGAACTGCAAAGGGGCTTTTGAAACAGAGAGGAACATGTGAGCTTTTTAATAAGCGGTACCACCTCTGCTGGGTGGATACACTTTATCTCAATTTTACAGATACAGGACGAGGGGCTTTGAGAGGTTAGTCTCAAAGTAAGAAGGAGTGAGGCACAGGCTGGGTCTAGATTGATGTGACTCTGTGGTTCTTTTCCTCTTTTTTTTTTTTCATTGTTGTTGTTGTTGCTGTTGCTGTGTATTCAGCACTTGGGGTTGCACCCAGGGCCTGGCACATCCTAGGCAAGTGCTGCACCACTGAGCTGCCTAGTCCCTTTTTTATTTTCTATTTGGAGACAGGACCTCCCTAAGTTATGAAGGCTGCCTCTGGCCTCAAACCTAGGGTCCTCGAGCCTCAGCACGCCGAGTGGCGGGAATGACAGGCGTGGCCACCATGCCCGGCTCTGACTGTGTGTTCTCAACCACATGGCTCGGGAACTTGGCTTGTCTTCTACCTGATAATTAGATTTAGCTTTTCATTCATCCATTTCCTCATTCCACAAACACTGAATTGAGTTTCTTGTTTGGAAAGGGACTGAGTCGTGTGCACAAAGCCCTCTATCTCTATCCTACCCCTCCCCAAGACTACCTTCTTTTTCTTTTGACTTGCTCTGAAAAGCTACTCCTGCTACTGCCCCTGTAGTAATAATACCAATGCCACATGACCTTCAGTAGGTAATTAATTATATCTTGGGTTCAGGAGACCAGGTGGCTTGGCAGCAGCCCAGAAAATTGTGCACAAGGTATTTGCAGGGAGGAAAAAATATCACTCTGCAGAATTAATGCAATTGACATGTCTGGTTTGGAGTGCAGAAAAGTTGTTCACAAAGGCCCTTTATTCCTCTTTGATGGATTCAGCCAAATGAAAGCCTTCTTCGAGGGCTTAAACATGCTTCAGAGGGCTGTAAAGTTTGGTCATGCTGTGGGTCCACGGAAAAGTCTGCCTGAAGCCACACTGTAGGGAACACCTGTAGGTCCAGCACTCAGGAGGCAGAGGCAGGAGGATTGCAAGTCTGAGACCAGACTGGGCTACATCATGAGTTTCAAGCCAGCCTGGACTACATAGCAAAACAATATCTCAAAACAAAACAGCAACAAAAATAACAACAGAAATGAAGGCTTCGTGGAAGTGCCATCGCTTGGGTTCTTATGTTTCATGCTTGTGTAAATGTTGAACAGAGAAACCCTAGATGCTCCATATGTATTCTTCAATGATGCACGTCAGGGCACTCGAGAGGCAGTGAAAGAAAATTGCCACACCTGAAACAGTGAAAACATAGCTCAAAGGGAGGCCAGGGCCACTGCTGAGGCCAGAGGACCATGGACTTGACCTCAGGCGTTCATTCCAGGGAGCCTTCGTCTGTGTTATATTCCATACGCCCCTTCGTGTTTGGCTTCTTTCATTGACCATCACATGCCTACATGAGTCACCCACAGTGCTGTGCACAGCAATAGGTGCAGTTTACTCTTAGCGTTGAATGAATGTGTCTCAGTTTATCTCTCTGGATGCTGGTGGTTCAGTAGGGTTGCTGGCAGTTTGGGGTTATTATGAATAGTGAGGCTATAAGCATTCTTCTTATAAATGTCATTTAGCGGATTCATGCATGCTGGGCATATATCAAGGCATTTATTTAGTAGGTACTAGGGTATGAGGTCTTGATTTAATATTCTAGCTGAAGGAAAATAAGAAAATAAAGTAATTGCCATGGATTAACTTAAAAATAAAACCTTAGGGCAAGCATGTTCCAAAACAGAGGCCAGAGCGTGTTGGCATTGTTTGTTTTATATGGTTGTGCGAGGTGATAAATGTTGGCATAAGCCATCAATGCTTATTTTTCCAAAACTGTTTGGTGTTTTTGCTGTGTTTTCATAATTTCAGGTTAATATTTAAGATTGTGGCTTAGAGCAGGGTTCAGTCATTTAATCATTTATTAAGGTGTTCAGAAGTTTAATAAAAATGTAAATATGAATGAGAAGAAAAAGAAAGCTGGGTGCCTTGGTGCATGCCTCTATCCCAGCTACTTGAGAGACAGAGGCAGGAAGATCATGAGCTCCAGACCAGAGGCAGACTGTGCAACTTAGCAAAATCTTGCCTCAAAATTAAAAAAAAAAAAAAAAAATAGTGGGAGCCGATTTACAGCTCAGAGGTAGAGCACCATGAGTTCGATCCTCCCATGTACTGAAAAAAAAGCACTGACGATCCATTGAGGCCATTAAGGTAACCATTCTGCATTAACATTGTGCTCTACTCAGTAGTAGGGGCTGAGGTTTAGCTCAGTTGGCAGATGCCTAACAACAACAACAAACCTGGTAGTAAGATAAAGCACACCAATTATTGTGGAACCAACAGAGAGAGGACATGTAGACCCATTTCTGTGGTCCCAATCGATGTATTCAGGATGCCTGATTCGGTATGGTGACTGACAGCAACAGAGTGAAGGATGGGGAGCCCTCCACGAGCTGAGCCCTATTGTCCAGGAAGCTTTGTCCTTTTACATAGAGTAGCAAGACCCACGTCTGGGCGGAAGGAATAGGGATGTGGAGAAGGGCACAGGAACTCAGGCTGGTCACCTGGACACCAGGTGACACGGATGAAGTAACTCAGCCAAGTGGTTAGACCCCAGGCTTGGGAGTGAGGCAAGACGTGAATTCTGTTCCAGCTTGGATAGTTTCTAATGATATGACCTTAGACAAATTCCTTAACATCTCCAAATTGCCATATCCTTATATTTCATTTATTTACTTATGGTAAATGGGGGCTGAACTCAGGGCCTTACATTCTAGGCAAGCATTCCACCTGAGCTGCATCCCCACTCCTTTTTATTTATTTATTTGGTTAGTTAGTTAGTGAGTTAGTTATTAGTTTGAGACAGGGTCTCGCTAAGCTGCGCAGGCTGCCTCTGACCTGAAACCTGCCGTTCTCCCGTCTCCACCTCTTGAGTCGCTGGGATTACAAGTGCGCCCCACACCACCTGGCCTTGATATGTTATTGTTTTTAGTGATTCAAATGTAGCACTAGTCTTTTCAGGACAGAGAGGCAGAGGAGACCATCCCTTCAGAGCATAGTGGAGATAGTAAGGCATATGTGGCTCTTTAAAGAAAATTTCCTGACTCCAGAGATGCACTTTAATTCCTTTGAATTAACTACTTCACTAGCTGTTTTCCAATTAGAAAGACTCTTTTCTGTGAGCAGGTAAGCATTAAATATTTTATTAGTTATTACAAAAATACTTCATGTTTTTAATTAGAAAGAAAGGATTAATATTTTTTCCTTTCCTCAGAATTGTGATATTCATCAGATCCTGGGTCTTGAGGGTAAATTGGCCCATCATTTGGCAAGAATAACATTCATTTATTGCTAATGAACTTGCAGGCAAACATATTCCCTCTTTAACTGCCAGATGCAAACTGCCTCAATCTCTCCAACTGGAGCCAGTGCTGTGGATTTTAGCTACTCAGCAGATAGGGAGGGACTAAATTTTCGGAAGAATCGTCTGAGCACTTCACCACATTAGCGTTCTTGGAGAGTGAGGTGCCAAGATAACTTCAGTCCCTCCTGTGATAGGAGGCTTTGCTGGCTGGTTCATTGCTGTTTAATACTTGTAGCTTCCGGTTTTATGATAGTTTATATTTACTTTACTAACTTCAAGCTCTGCCGAGATGGCTGAGCTAACAAAGTCTACAGCTGGTAATCACCTTGTGACAGATGAAAGTTTCTTCCCCGACTCGCTCCTTCATGCAGCCACCTGTGTTCAGGAGCCTTTGGACCTGTCATCCCTGAGCCACTCTGCCTCTGATCAAACCTCAGATCCTGGCTTTAGAGCCTCCTCTGCGGGATTCAGAGTGGACTCTTTCGGTGCCTCACTCAGCAGTGAGTGTGTGATCGGTGCTTCCTAAGCAGCTGCTGGATAGGTGTATTAGCAAATGTCTGTGATGTACTGAGGAAAATGGAGAGGGGGGTTTTGTGGAAAGTGTCAATTAATTGGATGCTCCAGATGTTCTACCCAGGACATACTTGTGGGGTTCCATCTTTAATTGAAAAGTTTAGTGAAGCTGGGCATGGTGGTGCACACCTGTAATATCAACTACTCAGGAGGCAGAGGCAGTGTGATCCCGATGCCTGGCCAGCTTGGGAGACTCAGTGATGCCCTGTATCAAAATTTTAAAAAACCAAAAGGAGCTGGGGATGTGGCCCACGGCCCTGTGTTCAATCTCCCTAGCACTGCAAAGGAATGAAGAGGTAAATAAATATTAAAAATAAAAATGATGGGGAAGTTATAAAAACCAAGCTATAGAATCAGCCAAGGTGTCCTTCAACAGATGAACCCATAAAGAAAATTGGTACAGACACACAATGGAGTATTATTTAGACATGAAGAAGAATGAAATCATGTTGTTTGCAGGAAAATAGATGGAACTGGAGATTATTATGTTAAGTGAAATAAACTACACTCAGAAAGATAAATATCACACATTTTCTGTCATGTGGAATCTGGATTAAAAACAAAAGACATGAAAACAGAGGAGGAATTGTTTGGGAAGAGGAAGAGTAGCAGCAGGAAGAGGAGGGGACCAAGTGAGAGTAATGGGGGTGAGCATTCTCACGGTGCATCTATGCACGTATGAAAATGCCATAGGGAAACCCAGCATTTTGTATAATTAACATATACTAATAAAAACCATTATCGTAATATGATATGACACCTTGAAAATTAATCGTAATTTCTTAATGTTATTAAACATAAACAATGTGTGTACAACTTTCACAAAAGCTGAGTGAAACTATTAAAGATGAAAATAAGGTTTTGTTTGCAGATCTTACAAATTAGGAAGTTACTTATATTGGATGTGTGAGATATATATATATATATATATATATATATATATATATATATAGTTGTTGTTGTTGTTGTTAGGTGCCGTCAAGTCGGTATCCAACTCATAGCGACCCTATGTACAACAAGGGAAACACTATTGTCAGTGCTTCTCTGCTGTGCATAGGGTTTTCAATGGCAGATTGATTTTTGGGAGGGGGTTGCCAGGTCCTTCTCCATATATATATATATATATATACATACATATATATATATATATATATATATATATATATATATATATATATATATATATATATATATATATACATATATACACACACTTAGAATCATAAATGATCTCTACACACATAAGGTGGTAATGATGCATTAATTATCTGCTGGTATAATTAAGGCTGTGTATGAAACAACTTTAAAACACAGTGACTTCTAATAAGCACTACTTACTGTGCATGATTCCGTGGTTCATATGAGCAGTCCGGCTCTGATTGTAGAGATGGAAGGGGAGGAGGACTAAGAAGCCTCGGACTGCAGGGCAACGAGTCTGTCATGTAGGCAATTAAGGAAGAAGGAAACATGTGCAGCTTTCTGGCTGTCAGAGCCATTGTCTGTTCCTCTATTCTGCACTTAATCTACTCTTCTGTGTATATTGTTCCTGTTGACAGGTGCCATCGAGTGGGGTCTGACTCGCAGAGACCTGATACAGAATAGAACCAAACACTTCCCAACACTGTGCCATGCCCAGCACTATGTCAGTTTTTCTCTGCTCTTTGTAGGGTTTTTGATGGCTGGTTATTTCAGGAGTGGGCTCCCAGGGTCTTCTCCTGTGTTTGTTGTTCTAGGGATCAAACCTAAGGCCACAGAGAGTGCAGAGCAGCACTCTACCAACTGAGCTAAACCCGGGCCCCATAAGCAGTGTCAGTATCTACCTCTTCTGCTAATATGCATTGTTGAGGGAGAATGATAATGTATGGCATCACACCCACTCCTTTCTGTTTTATTTTATCTTTGCAATACTGGGGTGTACAACCTAGGGTCTTCTGCATGCTAGGTAAGGGCTCTGCCACTGAGCTGCACTCCGAGCTCCTTTCTTAGTTTTTATTCTGAGACAAGGTCTTTCTAAGTTATGCAGGCTGCCTCTGGCCTGGAACTCACGATCCTCCTGCCTTAGCCTGTAGAGTCACTGGGATCACAGACGTGCTCCCCAGAGCCTGGCTCCACATCACTCTCATGATCAAAATCTTTTGGTGGGATTTCTTCTTCAAATCATGATAGTTTTGGGCTGCCCAGCTCACGGTCCACTGGCAAACAATGATGACATTGGACAAATATATGAAAGCCTTGTTGTCCTGCATTGGTAAACAGGCAGTGTAAGACTGTGATCCTAGACACAAGGGGGACAAATGGAATGAGCGTTATGCCCCAGCTTTTTGTCTGGAGGAATTTTCCAGACTGTACAGGGAGGTAAATATAAGCCAATGAAGGTGGTCATATTAAGTTGAGGAGATAAAAGGCTAAATTTCAGACAGGGTGACGTAACTGGAATTTTTAGGGCAGAGAATCATAAACCAGGAAGTTACATTAATAGGTGGAAAAACAGCTTAGTGAACATCCATGGAGCCCTCCTAAGCTTCTGTTGAGCCGTGTGATCTACACATCATCAAAGTGAGCGAAGAATCACTCTCAAGACATTGTAAACAAATAGCCAGGTGCAGTGTCCCACGCTTGTGATCCCAGAGACTCAGGAAGCAGAGGCAGGAGGATCACAGGTTCGAGGCCAGAGGCAGCCTGCTTAGCCTAGCGAGACTGTCTCACATAAAAATTAAAAAGTAGGCTGGGGGTGCTCTCAATGGTAGAGCATTTGCAAAGCAGGGATGATGCCCTGAGTTCACACCCCCACCCCAGGACTGGGCAAAGAAAACAAAAGTTGTAAACTAAACAATTCCCCAAGTTCACATGGGACGGGGAGATGTTTCCGTTCTCATGAACCAGTGTGACAAGGCCTAATGAGAAGCCAGAGCACTGTAAGGAGCCCCTATACGGCTCATCTCTTTGGAGTAGGGCTAAGCCAGGCCTAGGCAAAACTTCCCAATCAGAACCATGAAATGAGCCATGAAGATATCAAACCGTTCTACAAGAAATGCTACAGCAGATAGCAGCACTCTCTAAAGGAGGACAAATAATCCAGGCATTCAGCAACGTGATATTCATAACACTTAGTACCCAACCGGAAATTAGTGGAAATGTAAAATATTAAGAAAGTGTTATCAATATACATAAGGAAAAGTAGAGCAATAAAAACAAACTCCTAAATGGCAGAGAGTGGGCTGGGATTTTGCTCAGTGGGTAGAGCGCTGTGCTGCAGTCTCTGAGGCCCCGAGTTCAATTCTCAGCACCGCAAAAATGGGTGCTGGCAATCCACTCCCAAGGCAATCCTGAAGCACTCAGCCATTGAAAACCCTATGAGGGTCGCTATGAGTCGGATACCGACTCGACGGCACCTAACAACAACAAATGGCAGAGATGCTGGCTGGAACTAGCAGACAAGGACAATCACCGGATGAAGATGACCTGTACAGATGAGCAAACTGAAAAATAACTGCTGATTTTTTTCACCTAGTTGACATCATAGGGCTACAACTGATGATGACAGAGTGCATTTCCCCATTAGACCATGTCTTCCCGTGTAAAGTGAGTTTCAGTACATTACAAGCCTGATATTATATGAAGCATGGTGTCTTTCCACAATCAAGTTAAATTAGATATAAATAATAAGAAAGACACCTGAAAAACCTCCAAACATCTAAAAGGTAGGTGACTAAATTCTAAACAGTCAAAAGGCCAAACAAGGAATCAAAAGTAAAATTAGAAAACATTTTGAATTTAATATAATGAAAACATCTTTGGGGATCCAGAAAAAAATAGGACTAGAGGAAAATACATGGATTTCAAGGAAAGAAAATGTCTGAGATCAATGACCTAGGTTTTCTCTTTAAACAGCTGAAAAAGGAGAGCAAAGTGAACACAAGTACATAGAAATCATAGGAACTGTCTTGAGACACAGTCTTGCTAGGCTGCAAAGGCTGCCTCTGACCTCAAACTCGCGATGGAATTGCCTCAGCTTCCTGAGTCGCCAGGATGACGTGACATCCGGCATGCCCTGTTGTCTTTCAAATATAGTAATAAATATTACAACATATTTTATCAGTAAATTAAACAACATATAATAAAAATCCTCAAATTGTACAAATTAGCAAAAGTCTCATAAACATACAACATGAATATCTCCTTATTGACTAACAACGTGAATTTAACTTTCAAAAGAACAAAAAAAGACAAAGACAAAAGACAAAACAAAACAAAAAACCTCAAAGCTCAGACAGCTTCATTGGTAAAGACTGGGAATTTAAAGAATAAATACTATTTGTACAAACTCTTTTAGAAAATATATTTATAAGCTCCAAATTACCCTGTTACAAGAATCTGAAGAAGAAATAAAAATCAGACAAATTTCTCTTAATAAGATATTATTGAGTTAAACTAGCAATATATAATCCACCACGTCTGAGGAGTTCCCTCCGGCCACAAGGCTTCTCTGACATTTGAAAATCAACAAATATAGTTTATCATGTTAACACAATAAAGAAAAGATTGATGAGATTTTCTTAGAAGATGCAGAAAAATGATTGGACTAAATTTATGACCTCATCATAGTAGGAATGGAAGGATTTCAACAAACCAGGAGTAGAATATTTCCTCAACCTCCGAAATATGTTTAATGACAACTGCACAGCTAATGTGTCACACTTAATGGTGAAACTGAACGCTTTTACCCTGAAATCAGTAAGCAAGAATGTTTACTTTCACCTCTGCCCAACACTGCACAGAAGGATCCAGCCTGTGCAAGGAGACAAGAGACAAACAAAAAGAAATGCATAGAGTTTCTTATATCATCAAATGGTAATAAATATGTCGAGATAAATTTATTAAATGACACTCAAACCCTCAAAATGTTGTTAGGGGAAGTTTAAAAATAATTAATTGAAGAGGTTTAAATTGGAAGACTTGATATTTTAAAAAGTATCAGTGTTTCCCAGTTCGATTTCAATGCAATTCCAAACAAAATGTCTGTAAGCAAATGTAGAGGTTGACAAGTAGAGTTTTGAAATTTATATGGAAATGCACACCTGAGAGAGAGTAATGAAGGTGCAGGACTTACGTTACCTGATCTCAACATTTATTCTAATGCAAGAGTAGACAAGAGAATGTGGCATTGGTTTAAGGACAGACATGCAGATCAAGGCAGCAGAATAGACAGCTTAGAAATAGACTCATATATACATTGTCAATTGAATTGCAATAAAGTTGCTAAAGTACTTTAATGGGGAAAGCACTGTCTTTTTAACAAATGGTGCTGGAACATTGGATATATATATGGTAGAACAATGAATCTCAACCCTTTCTTCAAAGCAAACAGAAGGAAAAACCATCTTGAATCATAGACCTGAGTGCAAGATCCTCTACAACTTCACAGTTTAAAAAAAAAGAAGAAGAAAAATTAAGTTCTGGAATATAGAACAGGAAAGAAATCTTTCCAGATCTATAATAGGCAAAGATTCATAAAGACTCATTAGACTATATAGTGCACTGGGCACAAAAGAAAACAAAAATGATAAATGTTAGTTCTTTAAAAGAGACCATTTAAAAATTAAAATGAAAACCACAGCGCTTTCTTTTTTGCAAAATATATATCTGAAAAAGGAAAAACCTTTAGAATATTTAAAGAACTCATAATGAGAAGATAAATATCTCAGTAAAAATGGGCAAAGGATAGGAATAGCCATTTCATAAAAAAAAGGAATGCTCAATGAGCACATGAAAATGTTCAAGATTATTAATCATCAAAAATGTAATTTAGAAGCACAGTGAGATATGCAGGCACACCCAGCAGAATGGCTGCAATTAACATGACTTATCTTCACCAAGCTGACCACCGTTTTCATTTCTTCAGATATCACTTCTTCCAAGAGGGCTTTCTGAGCTCAAACCTGAATTAGTCTCCTGAATGTTGTTGTTGTTGTTGTTAGGTGCTGTCAAGTCGGTATCTGACTCATAGCAACCCTCTGTACAACAGGGGAAACACTATTGTCAGTGCTTCTCTGCTGTTCATTGGGTTTTCAATGGCAGATTGATTTTTGGGAGGGGTTTGCCAGGTCCTTCTCCCAAGCCTACAGCTTCTGGTGTTCCCAGGCGGTCTCCCATCCAGGTACTAACCAGGCCTGACCCTGCTTAGCTTCCGAGATCTAACGGGATCGGATGCCACAGAGCTACGGCTGCAGGCAGTCTCCCGAATAGCTCCTGGAAATTTTCCTTCGAGCACCTGAAGTGCCTGTGTATTTTGTTTATAAAGTGAACACTTTGTGATGGGCCTCTCTTCTGGAATGTGTGTATCACGAGGGTCAGGTCACCAGTTTGATCTCTGTTCTGTCCTTGGAAACAAGGACAGCGCTTGACACTTAGGAGAGTCTCAATCGGTATTTCTCAAGTGAGCAAATGAATGGAACTTCTAAGAAAGTGGAGTAGATGCTTTCATAAGACAAATCTCTAAATGTTCGTTTCCGTCAACGTCCGCTGAAGGTTATTGTAACATCCTCATTCGTTTGGCCCAGTGGTTTGAATGCCTTGTTTTTCTCAGATGAGAAGTGGATTTCTGAGTCTTTTTTCAGTTTAGCCTCTGTTCTCTGGGGCTCTGGCTGGGGTGAAGGCCATGTCATTAGATGTTCACTATGTTCTTGTTATGGCTACAGCAAGCAAATGTAGGGGTTGCTGTGCTTGGGTATTACTAACTTCAGTACCTGCTGGGGCTTAGCTCAGTTGGTAGAGTGCAGCCCACTAGCAAAACAATCTCAAAACAATCATCCATGAAAACCCTATGAATAGAAGAGAAGCACTGACATAGTGCCAGACATGGCACAGTGTTTCGTTTTGTTGTACATAGGGCCACTTTGAGTAGCTCCTGACTTGATGGCACCTAACAACAACAGCAACAACAACAACAACAACTCCAGTACCTAAACTCCCCTCGCTGTGGTGTTCTGCGACCCAGAGCAGAGAAACCTGCTGACCTCATGGGTTTTCAGCTCCTCTCATTGGGTCCGTGGTGCTTACCACCCGCAGGAGGGCGCCTGGGTGAAGAGAAGCGGATTTCGCAAAGATCTAAGTGGACGCTCAGTGTTTTTTCTATCTTCCTGTCACTTTTCCTCTTTGCATCTCCACATCCTTCCTTTGATTAAGGAGGGGACTTTAGGCCAAATTCTTGTGGTTCCTACCATTCTTCTCTCAGACTCCAGAGCCTCCACAGCCTTTTCCCACTCAGCCTTTAGCAGTCTTCAGGTGATCCTCAGGGTCCCACGCCTTTCTTCTGCTTTACAGTTTGCTCAGGAGTGGGGAGGAAAGGGAGGGATGACAGATAGAGCTTCTGGGGAGCTCCCAGCAGGCAGCGCTGTGTGAATTCAGGTCTTGGCCACACCTAAGAGTTCCTCCTCAGCAGCCTGCGCAGCCTCGTACTGACCTTCATGTCCAGAGAAATGCACCGCGCTCAGAACGCAAGGGTGATGTTCCTTTGAGGAGTTTGTGGACTGGCGCCTACCTCACAGGTGCTCTCCAGCTGGGCTGCACCCCACATCCATTTCTTGTTTTTCATTTTGAGTCAAGGTCTCTCTAAGTAACATAGGCTCCAGCCTCCACCTTGTGAGTCGCTGAGAGTACAGTCTTGTGCCACTGCACCAGGCCTTCTTAAATCTTTATGTGTATAGTTCACAGCTGTGCCACCATCACTGTCATCCAATTCCATAAGGCTTTCATCACTATAAAGACCAGGCATCGTGGTGCATGCCTGTTATCTCAGCACCTGGGAGGCTGAGGTAGGAGGATCATGAGTTCAAGGACAGCCTGCGCCACACAGTGACATTTTTCTAAAAAAAAAAAAAAAAAGAAAGAAAGAAAAGAAAAGAACTAAAAGAGAAGAAAAGAAAACATGTATCCACTGTCAAATGCTCCTTATTCACCCCCCATCTATGCCATGTCGACTATTAATCTACCTTTTGTTTTAATAATTTGTCTCTTCTGGACAGTTCATAAAAACAGAAATATACAGTGAGGTTCAGTGGCTTGCATCCAGCAACTCCAGAGGTGGAGCCAGGAGGATCTCAAGTTGGAGGTCAGAGGCAGCCTGCATAACTTAGTGAGATCCTGACTTGCCAATGAAATAATAATAATGGGTAGTGGTAGAGCACTTGCAAAGTATGTGTGAGGTCTCGAGAACCCATAATGCCTCAAAATAAAAATATGGCCTTTTGTGTCTGACTTTATTTACTAGATGTAATGTTTTCAAGTTTGCAGCCATAGCACCCGGGGAATCCAACCTGTCTGATCTTGGAAACTAAGCAGGGTCAGTCTGGCTTACTGGATGGGAGACCACCTTGAAATACCAGATGCTACAGCCTGGGAGGAAGGACCTGGCAATCCACTCCCAAAACAATCCACCATTGAAAACCCCATGAACAGAAAAGAAGCACTGGCAATAGTGCCCGGCATGGTACAGTGTTGGGAAGTGTTTCATTCTGTTGTACATAGGGTTGCTATGAGTTGGATCCAATTTGACAGCATCTAACAACAACAACAACAACATTTTCAAGGTTAATCTATATTGTAACTTGTATCAGCACTTCATTCTTTTTATGAATAAATATTCCAGGATATAGAGAAATATGTTTAATTTCCAAATATTTGGGGACTTTTAAAGCTATATGTTATTCATTTCTAGTTTAGGCCCATCATAATCCAAAAGTATGTTTTGTAAGATTTATACCATTTTTACTGTTAAGATTTTTTTTCATGCTTCAGAATATGGTCTATCTTGGTGACCCTTGGTCCTCTGTTAGATTGCAAAAAACATTGGCCACTGGGCATGGTAATATAAGCCTGGAGGGAGGAGGATTGAGAGTTCAGTGTCAGCTGGAGCTGCCTCCATAGTGAGTGTAAGGCCAGCATGGGCAAGATCCCAGCTCAAAAACAAATAAACAAACAAGCAAACAAACACCCAGTGTATTCTGCTCAGAAATTGTTATGTGCCATCCAGTCAGATGCAATTCATAGCAACTCTAAGTACAGAAGATGATCTAGGAGTCTCACCAGACCTGGAGTCCATTGTGGGGCTGGGGTTTCATCTGGAAGGAAGGGAGGGCTTTGAGAATTCAGCTTGAGGATTATCAGAGAGGGAGATTCAAAGACCCCCGACGTGCAGGAACTAAAGACCAGGGCATATACCAGGTAGCAGGAAAATCCTTAAAGCCCCTTGACCACCTGCCGGCCAGGGCAGAAGGTGACAGGCAAGTGGCAAACATCAGCTGCGCTAGGACTTGAAGAGCCCATTGACTGACGTCAGGAATTCAGAAGGTGCTGAGCACTAGCTACATAAAAGAGTTGTGTGAGTAAGGGTATACATAGGTGCAGACTGCCTGCATTAGAGCGGGCTCTCCTTGTAACTGCTGTGTCCCTCAGAAGGTCACATGGTTTCTGTGTGCTTCCTTTATACAATAATAAGGGAGCTAGCTGCTTTCAAGGACTGTAGGAAGAATTCAATGAAACAAATGTGCATAACATGCCTGGCATGTAGTAACTTTTTGTTGTTGTTAGGTGCCCTTGAGTGGGATCTGACTCATAGCGACCCTATGTACAACAGAACAAAATACTCCCCAATGCTGTGATAAGCACATGATCTTTTTATGTTTGAGCCCATTGTTGTAGCCACTGTGTGTCTTCTTATTTTGAGTTGTGCCACATCAGCAGCTGGAGGTCCTAGAGGCTTTACTCCATTCACATCATTAAGATAGACTGTACTTCGAGGAAGCAACTCTTCCCCAGTCATTTCCTGAATGCCTTCCAGTTGGGAGGTTCATTTTACAGCACTAAATCTGACAGTGCTTCTCTGCTATTCATAGGGTTTTCAATGGCTAACTATTTTGGGAGTGGGCTGCCAGATCCTCCTCCCTACTCTGTCTTCCTCTAGAAGCTCAGCTGAAGCCTGTCCACCATGGGTGGCCCTGCTGTCATCTAAAACACCAACGGCATAGCTTTCTGCATTACAGCAACATGCAAGCCCCCACAGCACAGACAGAAGAGTGTTCAGTAAACGTCAGTTACATAAAGTTGGCTGACGATTCAAATCTTCCCCAGATATGCCCCACTGATTTCCTCCTTAGAAATCACTGAGGAAGGAACACATGTCTAGCACTCTAACTGTGACCATCTGTTCCTCTTATAAGTGCTTGCAGTCTTTTCTTCATGGATTTTAAAGGGCATACCCATTCAGGATGGTTATGTCTTCTTGTAGAACTGACTCCTTTAACAGACGAATATTTTCATTTTGAAGTCTCCTCTGTCTGATAGTCATGCAGCTACTGCACCTGGCTAGACCTCCAACCAACCACAGTTTTCAATCCATATGAGACCTGAGGGACCATGGCACATACCAAGTCTGAAGCCCATGCAGGCTGGGAGACTTGCTTGCCTAGGATAGAGGCCACTGGACACCAGCTTGGCTCAACTGAAATCAGGGAAAAACTCAGGTAAGCTGAGTACAGCTAGCAGGACACCCAGAACCCCTGGGAAAGACCGACATCATGTGAATCTTCACTGGCCCTCACCCGCAATAGTTGACCCCAGAAACATGTCTTAGGACAATTAGCTGGTGGTGGAGGAGCAGAGCCGACTTTGTTGTTCTAATGAGGCCACCACGTACGGCCGGCACAGTGTCCCTGGTGCTCAGAAATACCTGTCTTTGGTCTCACCTCCCTCCCCTAGTGGAGACCTGAGTCCAGCACGTGTTCCCACATCCTAGTTCCTCCTCTAGGAATGCTGTTGTTGTTGTTAGGTGTTGGATAGGACGTTTCTCTTCTTTCCTGCCTTCAGCTGCCATAATTTTTTACCAAGTCCCTTTGTGATGGGAACGGTTCTACCTGCACTCTCCCCGCCCCAGTGATTGAGGTTTTGTTTGAAGAGAGAGAAGCAGGAAGAAGCTGGCTGACTTCCTAGGCAGTTCTGGTCAGCTGCTGGTCCTATGTCCCAGGTCTGCTTTATCCTGGAAACCTCAAGAGAGCATATCCCTTGTTGTTGTTGCTGTTAGATGCCATCAAGTCTGTATCCGACTCCTAGCAACCCTATGTACAAGGGGCGAAACACTATTGTCAGTGCTTCTCTGCTGTTCAGAGGGTTTTCAATGGCAGATTGAATTTTGGGAGTGGGTTGCCCGGTCCTTCTCCCAAGCCTATAGCACCTGGTGTTCCCATCCTGGTGGTTCCCATCCTGGTGGTCTCCCATCCTGGTGGTCTCCCATCCAAGGACTAACCAGGCCTGATCCTGCTTAGCTTCCGAGATCTGATGGGATCGGATGCCATAGAGCTATGGCTGCAGGCTGCTTGAGACTCATGAAAAAAGCACCAAAAGAAGGAGGCTTCAGACTCAAGCTGTTGCAACTCCCAGGGGTGCACGCTCTTCCCCATAGCCCACACTCAGCACCTATCAGTCCCATTTCTGCCTGACCTCAGCTGATTTCTCACTGCATCCACCTGGGGAACAAGCTCCCCTTTCCTCTCTCCTGCAGATGGCAGCGTGGCCTCAGATTCCGTCAGTCCTTTGCTCTGCAGGGCTCAGCTCTTGCAAGCATTAAATGTAAATCAGGAATTTGTGGTTCTTGCTGCTGTAAAGAGGGGGTGGCCCTCTTCCCTCCCCCTCTTGCTAGATGGCAGCATGACTTACCCTGGCTCAAACGGCAGCTGTGCAGTGTGGCTGATGTCTTCGAGACACCTCAGGCTTGCACGTGTTCCACCCCTACTTCCTGCAAATCATGGCGCTCCTTCGCCTCAGGGCTTCCCTTTGCCTTTCTCTCTGTTGTGACCCAGAGACTCTGACACCTGATGCTTCTCTAGCTGGTTGGTGTGGTGGTGGGGACGCGGGACAGGTTTTCTCCTGTCTTCTGGCTACACAGGGATCTCCAGCAAGCACTGTGTCTTGTTCGGAAGGTGCAGACTTCAGTGTCTCTGGCCCTCACTCAGCCTAACTACCAGGTCACCATGTGCTCCTGTCCTTTGCCTAGGGGCAGAGGAGTTTTCTGTCCCTTCCCCAGCTGCACTGGGTCTTTACCAGCACCCCGAGGTACCCGGTTTCTGTTGCTGTTCTTCCTGTGGAAAGTGCTCTGTTCCACAGGGGCAGAGAGGAGCCGGCCCTGGGCAGTTGCTCAGCCCTCAGCCCCTGGCTGCGGGTGTCCACTCCCGAAGCCTGCACCCCACTGGGAGCTTCCTGTGGCCCCTTCCAACAATTTTCTCTCACAGTCCTCTGAAGGATTTGTGGAGATAAAGCCTAAAAGCCAACAAGAGGAATTGATTCTTCCCACATTGGTGACTCCCGGGAAGTCCCTCAGCCACCTGCTCCCACGCGGTATTCGCCTCAGCCATTGTGGTGGAAATTGTATCCATGTCGGCTGCATTTGAATCCCCCTGACTCCTGTCTGCCCGCAGGCACCTGGACCTCCCCAAATTCTAGGTACTTGATAGATCTTGGTATTTCTGAGAGGAACCTGGGAGAAGGTCAAGAATTCATTTCCATAACCAACCATCAAGAAATGCAATTTTCCAGCACCTTCCTCTCCGTTAATAATCACTGCGTTGATGGTCACTGTCAGTTATCAACTGTACCCACTGTTCTTGTCAGCTATTTGGTGCTGTGACGAATACCTCAGAGGATAAGTGAACAAGAGGGAGGATCCACGTTGGCTCATGGTTTCCAAGGTTTCCGTCCACTCTCAGCAGACCCCACCATTTTCGGCGCTGAAATAAGGCAGAATATCACGGAGGCCAGGGTGGGCGGAAGCAGCTGCTCAGCTCATGGCAGCCAGGAAACTAGGAAGGGGCAGGGGACAAGGTGCATCCTTCCAGGACACGCCCCAGTGACCTACTCCTCCACCCGTGCCACGTCTCCCGCCCTTCACCACCTCCAAGTCGTCAGCTGGCCTCAGAGCCCTTAGCACATGAGCCTGAGGGAGCATTTCATATTCAAAGCCTAGCACCGCTCTCGAATTGCACATCAAAATATTCACGTTTACTAGATTCGTGGTCTTTCACCTTTTTCATATAATGTTACATCCTGAAACAATCAGCCATTGAAAACCCTATAAGGGTTGCTATGAGTCAGACACGAGTCTGTGGCACCTAACAACAACAACACACATATATATATATATATATATATATATATGCACGCACACACACACACACACATATACATATATATACACACACACATTGGAAGAAGCATGTGGCAGTCCACTCCCCAAAACAATCAGCCACTGAAAACCCTATGACGGTCACTATGACTTGGACCCGAATCAGTGGCACATAACAGCATATAAACACATACACAGAGGTACTTTGGCATTCAACCACAATCTGTTCTGGAAGGGTGGTAGAGTACCGGTCAGTTCAAGTGCTGAGCGCCTATTTCCCATGAGAAATAATGTAAATGTATTTATTAATCCTGATGCCACACTAAATGGCTAATTCAGACACAGGTATTCCACTCACATACTTGGCATAAAAAATTCTTTTAATTCAATTGCCTTTATTTTTTTCTTCTTTCCTTCACTTTTAGCTCAAGAAAGTATTTTGGGTGCTGTATTTGATGACTGTATTGTTTAAATATGGAAATAGAAAAAAATCCCCAAGATTTTGTACACAGCACCAGGACAAGTCTTAACTGCTTGAAATCCAGGCACACAGTGAGGCTTTCCTTCTTTGTTTACCTGTGAGCATCAACTTGTAAATGTGGCATTGCACGCAGGTTTTAGCACTGTGGTGGAGTGTTGAGCAAGTGGCCAAGGACTAAACCAGAAATCTCTCACAAATATTGGTTGAGGACCCAAATATTCAAGTATGGGGCAGTTCAAGAGCTGAGGTCCCGCTGTATACACAGAGGGTGCCAAAAATGTACACACACTTTAAGAGAGGAAAAAAGCTGTATTAAAATGGTAATACTCAATATATACCCATAAAAAAGATAAATACAAGTAACATTTGATTTCTGCAATTACAAGAGGTGCTCGGAATGGTCATCATGAGCTTCTTGATGCTTCTGATCAGAGACCTACTGCTTGGGCAGCAGTATCAGGCAGCTCGAACTTATCGTGAACGCATGCAGTTGTTAGACAGGTTGGAGGTTCTGATGTATCCTCACACCTCCATCACTGTTGCACTTCCCCAATGTTCTAGAATTTCAAATACCCCTTCAGGATGGTCTTGCCCTCCACAGATGACAACTGTGCTTCCACCGTTCTCTGTCCTGTGGCATGGTGATGCTGGTGTCTATTTGATTAACATCATCTTTTCTGTGAATGTCACACTGTGCCTCACTACCATAATTCAATTCAATTCACCTTCAAAACATAATACGGGGATAACATCTCTTAAATTATGTGCACATTTCTGACATCCCCAGTATCTTAACATTCATCCAGACTTGTGTTTGCCTTAGTTTGTTCTTTCTGTTGCTGTGAATGTCATCATATGAAAATGGTACAATTTACTATCAATTTTCCAAATGATGAAATGAGGTTTTTTTCCAGGTTGTGTCTATTGTGAACAAAGCCACTTTCTTGAAATTGTAAGTATGGCAAAAGGAAAATTAAAAACAGTTTGAAAAATTGAAAATAAAAATTGATCAAATTAGTTTCCACATCTAGTATGATTTTAGTGTTTGAACTTTAAAGTATCTGTACATAATTTACCTTGTTTAGTATTTTTTCCATGCTGCAGCATTGCAAAAATAAAGCATTGGCTCACAGAATCTAGTGTCTGTTCA
Organism: Pedetes capensis; assembly: GCA_007922755.1. Taxonomy (NCBI): domain Eukaryota; kingdom Metazoa; phylum Chordata; class Mammalia; order Rodentia; family Pedetidae; genus Pedetes; species Pedetes capensis. Next base: position 41,861 of record VMDO01009206.1, on the reverse strand, counting down.
TTTTTCCCTTACCTAGCACATATCTTTGCTGGTTTACTCAGAGTTATTGTTAAACTTTGCCCTGTGGCAAACACAGGGGGATGAACAGCCACATTCATCTTGCCCATCAGACAGTCCTTGTTTAGGACGGATCCCTTGTGTGCACAGACTCTGACATTCTTTCTCTGCATGGCATTTAACTGACACATTGGACCATTTCCTAAGCCACAGCTCTTGGGGGAAAACAAGCCCATCATTAAATAATGTACCACACTTAAAAACAACCCTTAGAAACTCTCCACTCCTTCCTGTCACTCTAGTACTGCTTGTCCCATAATGACAAGGGTGTGTGTTATCTCTTACCAAAGCCTGCTGTGATTGCTTGGGTCCAGAATGAATTTTTAATCTTGAAATTCTGTGGACATTGAGGCTTAGAAATACGAAATGCGAGGAGGGGATGGGCTACTGTGGAAAACTGTCAAGTTTTGATAGACTAGGGTTAAAGTACAAAGGTTGGTACACATTTCCAGGGATCAAAGGCAAAATAGGCATAGTCAGAGAGAAGAGGACTGTCAGGCCAGGAAATAATGGATCATGGATCTGAGGATGGATTCCTTTTTTTTTTTTTTTTTTTTTTTTTTTTACTTTTTAAGACAGGGTCTCACTAAATTATGCAGACTGCCTCTGGTCTTGAATTTGCGATCCTCCTGCCTCTGCCTCCCGAGCCACTGGGATTACAGGCATGAGCCACTGCGCCTGGCTTGAGGATGGTTTCGGAAAGTCAGGCACAGCACAATGGAGAGCCTGGCGAATAGGTGGAAGGAGTGGGGGCATGGAACAGTACATCCTTTACCTTTGTCTGTCCTGGGCTTACAACTAGACGAGGCCATGTGTTCTTGCACTTGTGGTGAGGGTGTGCTAATTTCCTCAAAAGCTTTAGTCCCTGAGGGGCAGGTGATTATAACACTCTAGGACCGTGTTCCTTTAGCAGATTCTTTACAATAAGATAGATTAGAAAGTTTGGAGGTTGAGATTTTTTATCTTCCCCCAAGCGCATTCAAAGATCGTCACTGTGTTCCCAGAGCACAATATGAGATGGGGACCCAGTACTTATATTTAGTACTGATTCGTGTATTCGTGACAGCGAGCTTTTAGGCAATAAACGTGAGGACAGCATGCTGGAGACATGGCTGAGTAGCTCATCCCTGTCCTGCCCCATCTTCTGCTTTTCACCTGTTTGGAACAAAGCAGGTGCATTCTGTTCTCACGGTGGCCAGGAGCTTCTGAAACTTGGTTATTCTTATCAAGTTGGACAAGTCAGACTTCTGAAAGAACTTGGTCTTTGTCCTAGTTACTATTATGTAATTACATAGATAATTATTCTATGTTGTATAGGTATATATTATGTATTATTATGTTCCTATATGTGACTATATAGAACTGTGTGTATGTATTAATGATCCATTCTTTGTTAATAATTATAGCTTGCTGTAGTTGAATTTTCCTCCTCTCAGATGTCTAAAGGTTGGAATAGGTCAAATTCAAACTGTGGCTTTCTAAAGTGAGAATTCTAGTATTTTGTGTTTAAACTGGCCTCATAGCAAGGAATCAAGTAATAAGATTTTTTCAGAATCCTTTTCTTCTGCGCAATTGCCTAAGCAATATCATTCTCTGAGCAAAGAGCTGGGGCTTCACATCTTTTCCAGGCTTTCTGACCACACCTCCAGCAACAGCACTGACAGCTTGGCTTTAGATGTTTAACTGCGTTATGGGCTGGTAAAAAATTTTAAAAGGAGGAATATTTTTTTCTGTCTGTTCACTTATAAAATGGTGACCGATGTGTGGAAAGGGTAGGAAAAGGAGTTAACTTTAGTACAATCTATCGAACTCCAGGCTTGACGTGTGTTTCTCTGTGGCTATGCATGTAGCTTCTACAGTAACCATGGTACCGTTAACTCCAAATTCCTGTAAATGAATGGAGGTTCCGGAAAGTTAACTGAGTCCACAGTGCCTCCCAGCCAATAAGAGATAGTTTGGCTCCAAAGTATGTCTGCCTTCTGTCAGACCAAACTACCCTAGAAAGAAGCTGCCAAGATTTTGCACTCGCTGGGTAGACGGCACTAAGCAAGGCACATCATAAGTTTAATTTCCACAGGACATTTGCTTTTGTAATGCAATTTGTTTATCTTTTGGTTTTTGGCCCACTTTCTGCATTGCGTTGTTATGTAATGCAGGAGTTCTGTGGCAGGAGTAGGTTGCCATTATCTAATACACTTAGGGAAATTATGGCTGAAAAGGATGTTTTGGGGAAACCATGACAAAGTACCCAAAATATTTTAACTAGCTGGTGAGAAAATTCCTACCTTCAGTGACTTCTAATTTTCACTTTATTGTTTGACAGTGACGATTAGATGCACCCAAATTGTTTGGCCCGATGTTTTCACGCCTTCCTGTGGTTATGAAAAGACTGTGTAAATCTTATAAGGATTAGGTGACTTGACCAGATGTAATCTAATTTCCTGATTTAGATACAACATTTCTATTGTATCTCTGAAATTGTTTTTTGGGGGGCATAGTCAAAGTAACAGTGTCTTTCTTTTTTCTGGTAAGTAGTTGTTTGCTTTCTATGCAGACTTAGGCGATAGCTATTTAGTATGGCAAATTAGGATTCTGCTGCTACTCAGCAGGAAAGATCACCTGGAGGTGAGGGAGGCTTTAAGCATAGAGAGTTTCCAGGCATCCTTTTACTGATAAAAGGAAAGCAAGGCACCAGGAATCCCACCCTAAGCGGAAAGATTCAGACTCCATTGTCACTGAATCAAACAAGTAAGAAGGCTGTGAGGTTGCAAAGGAATTATATAGACAAGGTCCAAAATAATCTTTCAGTTTCAAAGAAAGTGAAATTGAACTTGTTATATTTTCTCCACTCCCCCAAACCTGGTGTTTACACCTCATTAATCCAAAAGAGGATTCATGGTTTGCCATCTTCGGAACTCATACTCAAAACCTCCCCCTCCCGCGTGCCATCTCTAAATCATGTCCGTCTTCTTCTCCTATGATGGGTTTCAGCCCCAATGGTTCAGGGCACAAAGGGATGAAACCCAGGATATTTTAGAAGCCTTCTCACTAAGCTCCCATACTCCTTCAGTCTTCTGCCGAAGTTCAAATTCTCAAACTGGACGTCCAAGGCTCTCTGGATTTCAGCCCAGCTCCCCTCTCCCTGCACAGCTTATCCACCTGGATGCTGTTCAACAGGCGCATGGCTTACCTTTGAGACAGATCAGGGATCCCCTCTCCTTGGGGTGCCAGGCAGGCAGTGTTATTAATACGCTGGTAAGATGAACATCGGAGTTAATGATTGGTGTTATTCTTGCTGTCAGTACACTTGTGGGGACACTGTTTAGTATCCTCCAGGTGTCCCTGTGTTTCCAGGATGCCCTGACTTCCTCTGAAGTTAGACTAGAGCCACGATACTAGTGCCAGCCACTGGAAGTAATGTGTCACCTCTGGACTGAGACATGCAGCAGCCGAAGAATACTGTGTCTTCCTCATCCATCCCTGTAGCTGCAAAGATTCATATCAGACTTTAGATGAGTGTAAAAATAACGTAGAGATTATAGCACCGCTATCCAATTATTCTTCAGAGGAATGGCTCCTTTCATTTATAGAGGTGACAATTTTATACCAGTTCTAGAAATATGTACCTATCTACTTCAAAATATTTCTTTTTCTATTCTACAAACTCTTCACCAATGAAGTCATCCAAAAGACTTGGGGAAATATTTACACTTCCAAGTAAATTTCTTAGTTATTGATCTATTTAGAGCATTCATTACTTGGTTAGCATTTTCTTATTAAATATGTCTCAGATGCTATTCCATATACTGTAACTTGAAAAGAGTGGTTAAGTAAGAGATGAAAACACAGCGTAGTAAGTGTGGAAAAGGACAGATACAAGTAGTGGGACGTGTTTGGAAGAAGAAAACGTGACTACGACTATGTCTTTGAGTAGGGGGGAGTGGGAATTTGGCCACGATGGCACAGATGAGATGACTCTTGAGTGGAATGAGAGAGGATGAGTAAATGTCAGCCAGGACATGTGGACAAAGACATTCCCACTTCATAGATTACACAAAAGCTCAGCCATGTGTGAACGTGGGCATTCTGTGAACAGTAAGCGTTTTTTTATCTTCTGGTTTGCTATTGTTATTAGGCGTCATGGAGTCAGGCCTGGCTCATCGAGGCCGTCTGTAAAACAGAACGCAATGCTACTGACACTGTGCCATGCACACAGTCTTTTTTACGTTTGGGATCATTGTCACGCAGGGGCCATGCACATCTGCTCTGCATCATTCCACTTGTAGTTGTACGGGCTGCCGAAGCGAGCGCAATTTGTTCAATTCTCTAACCCTAGCACTTCAGAGTCATTGTTGTTACTGTTAGGTGCTGTTGAGTCCTGCCTGACTCATAGCGACCCTCATAGGGTTTTCAATGGCTGACTCTTTTGGGATTGCCTTGGGAGTGGATTGCCAGGTCCTTCTCCCATTTATGTGGTGGTGGGAATTTAACTTGGGACCTCAGAGACTGCAGCTGAGCTAAATCCCAGCCCCTCAGAGTCATTAGCAGGGTTATTTCTACTTTGTTTCTACTTTGTTTCCAGATCGTCAAGGAGGGAATCCTCCTCCGTTTCTCACCAATAGCCTCGTGCATCCTGCTGACCCTTCCTTGTTACTTCCCTCTCCCTGGGCAATCTCTTCCTTGTCATGCTTAAATTGATGTGATCCATTCTCCCAGCTGAAGTCTGTGGAGTGATCCTTCTGTGTGTCTCTGTTCCAACACGTCGTCTGGTTCTGCAAGTCCTCCCTTCAGATTGATCATCCTGAGTCTGGACACCCTCACCTGCAAACAGGCTCCCAGCAACTCAGAGCCTCTTAACGCCAACAGCTTCCTAGCGCACAGCACTGCCAGTCAGTCTGAGCCACCCTCTCTTCACGACACCCTCCACTTCCTGCTCAAGAAGCATCTGCTTTCATATCTCATCCCAGCTCCTCTTCTGGGCTTTGGAAACTTCGACTATTTCCTCTTACACGACATATTTGGTCTTATTTCTCATCACCCTCTGCAAGCTGGCTCTGCACCCCTCTGTTCTCTGGACTTGACTCATACTCTGGTGCCCCTGCACCCTCAGTTCCTCCTAATCTCTTGTACTTACTCTGCCCCTACTGCCCCAGCATATTTCTGCCACAGGGCCTTTGCACTTGTTATTTCCTTCCTTCATCCCTCTAGCCTGGCCAGCCTGGCCTCATTCAGTTATCAGTTCATATGTCACCTTTTTATAGATGCCTTTCACAGGTAATCTTTCTAAAGCAGTTCTACTCCAGAGATAGAGCTATCTCTATCTCAATTCCATTTGTCATTGTAGAGCTCATCACTACCTGATGTTGTATTGTCCTAGGTTTTAAAAAGTGTTTATTGTCTTTGTATCAGACTCTTTGCTCCTGTTACAAACACCTGAACAACTAAAAGGAGGAAAGATTTGTTTCGGCTCAGCGTTTCTGAGGCTTCAGTCTATGGCGGTGTTGCTCTTAGGCCTGGGCAAGCAGAACCTCCTGGTGGAAGGTGTGGTGGAGAGGAGCGGCTCACTTCGTGGCAGCCAGGAAAAGAGGAGCTGAGACTGGGGCGCATCCTCCATGGCACACCCATGGCCCGCTTCCTCCAGCCAGGCCACGCCTCCTGCTTTCCACCACCTCCAGACGCCATTGACTTACAACTCCATTGTGGGTCACCTCTCCCCACGGCTGGGCCCAGGCTAGCTCTCATCCTCCCACCGGGGTTGGGGTCCCACACCAGGGGGACTGGCAAGGCGCGGCGGATGGCGACAAGGACAGACAGCTTCATGATGCCTTTAGTACAGATTTTAGTACAACTCCTGTAAAGCAATAAAGCCCCCAAGCCCACCTGTCGGGACAGCAGAAGCATCACACTCTCGCCTTGGCAGCGGTCATCCAGGTCCCAGCATCCTGGATGTCCTCCGCGTAGGTCAGTTTCTCTTCCACTGCTATTGGTTCCAATGATTTCTGTCTCTGTCTGGTGATGGAGTGGTTTCTGCAAGGACAGGCAGACTTCTCTCTTGGTCTAGAGAGCATGACCTCTGCGGTGATGGGGCAGCAGGACTGTACCGTGGTACGGCACTGCTCAGGTGGCAATGAAATGGCTCCTGAGTGCCCTGTACACTGTCCTTATATAGTAACAACCTCAAAATGGCAGTCAGCCAATCAGATAGAGTGCAACTAATAAAGGGTGATATTTAAATCACAGGGAGCCATCTTGCCTTGGGCCCTAGATCAGACCTCCAGGTGGACTAGATAGGCCCTTATCCAAACCAAGCCTCCTCTCTATCCCTTGGGGCTATCCCATAATATGCCCTACACTCCATCAGCAGATTGACCCACAGAGGGAGTCAGAGCCCTCAGGACCCAGGGACCTCTCAGTGATCGAATCCACCAGCCGGGACCTAGTCCTCAACACATAAACCGTTGGGGGACATTCCCTGTCCAAACCATCACCCCTGCCTCCATCTCTGGTGTTGCAAACTCTGTAAAAGCAGGAATGCTCTCCATCTCCCTCACTCCTGCCTCCCCAGAGCCTAGCGTGGTTTCGGGTTCATCACAGGGGCTTCATAAATGCTTGTTGTTGAATGAATTAATTACAGCCTCAGTGTAAGGTCTTCCTTCCTTATTCTTTGGTAACTAGTATTCTGAAAGTATCTAAAGGAGCCGCAGTAGAATGGACATAGGTCACCTTTAGAGACCCTGGTACAAGCTGAGCATCACCCCAGGTCTGTTCCAGGGCATTAACACTGGGCTCTGCTCCTAGCCATCTGTCCTGTGAGCACCAGCAATGCCCTCTTGGCTGCTGTGTGACCTGGAAGCCTTCTGGTGGCAGAGCCTTTCTGGATGGACCAGCAATGGCAGTGTGACCAAAGTAGAGATGCTTCCACCGCAAATTCCCTTTAGCACCTTGTTTTCCGGTGACATTGTCCTGTCTGCTTTCGAGGAAGAAAGGATCTGAACACCGATGTGTAGATGCCTGCCTCTGTGCCCTGAGGGACCTACTTGAATGAAACAGACCCTCAGGTGGCGTAAGAGGAAGACTTCACCGCAGACACAGTGCTGAGGACCCAGGCTTCAGCACCAAGTGAAAGCCTCTAAAACTAGCCACACTTTGCTGGGTATTGTGGGGCATCTTTCCAACCCCAGTGACTCAGAATGCAAAGGCAGCAGCATCACAAGTTCGAGGCTAGAGGCAGCCTGTGCAAATTAGCAAGATCTGGACACAAAACAAAAAATAAAAACTGTGCTGGAGGTGCAGCCCAGTGGTGGAGCACTTGCAAGGTATGTGTGAGGCCCTGAGTTCAACCCTCAAGAACTGCAATAAATAAATAAATAAATAAATAAATAAATAAATAAATAAATAAATACATGCTTGTACATTCCACATCTCCAGCACATTTTCCAGTCCAGCTGCATTTTGCACTCACAGCAAACATAGATGTCAAAGTTCATTTACAGCTATTTCTGAATCTAGGCTGCCTTTCCTTTTCTGATACTGACGCTGTCTGCTGGAAGCCTATGCAGTGATTTGTGTGGGGAAATCAGGGCCATTTCTATCTTCAGATATTTCAAAGTGAGCGTGGGCTACAGACAAACTGGAAAGAGAAATTTGAAATAAATTCAGATAACGTTTTAAGAGGAGCTACTCTTCATTTTGGGTCATCCTTTCTCAACAACCCGGCTCAGTTGGCCTGGGGTTGGATGAAGGATTTCAAATGAGATCCAAGTCACTAGGCTCCAGAGTGGAGGCCCTGTCTTCTGATCTATACTTTTCTACAGGGTCTGTTCTTTGTTTTTTCCAACTCTGCACAGACTTTTGTTTCTGCCAAATTCTTGGGAGAAGTACTCAGTAATCCACTCCCAAAAATCAATCTGCCATTGAAAACCCTGTAAACAGCAGAAAAGCACTGACAATAGTGTTTTGCCTGTTGTATGTAGGGTCATTGTGAGTCAGACACCAATTGGACAGCACCTAACAACAACAACAACAACAACAACAAATTCTTGACTGGAGTTATTTCTTTGATTTTTATTTCTGTGACAAGAAGCTCAGACTTCTGGAAGGAAATCTCTATCTAAGGAAGAAAATCAAGCCAATTAGATGTCAGAAGAATCCTATAAAATTAGGTCAGGATATGCCACTTATCATTATTATTACTATTATTCTTTGATTTGGAAGAAGGAAAATATAATGTGAAAGAGAACTGTCTCTCTGAACCAGGGAAGTGATGCCTCTTTGTTTCTGCACACCAAGTGCAGGTTGAATAACATGAAAAAGCAATTAAACAGCACTTAGCACAATGTGGCCATGACATTTAAAATAAATACTCATTATAGGAACGAGTAAATGAATGAATAAGTTAATGATTGAATAAATGGATAAACAGGTTGATAAATATAGGAGTGCATGTATACTATTAGTGCTAATGTTTTTTAACTCAAATGGGAGCAGATGTTTGGCCTTGTGAAAATGAATAATGGTTAAGTTTATGATTTAAATTCCTTTACTCTTCTCTCTTTCTGGAGGTTTAGATTAAAAAGAAATTTCTTTTATCTAAAATTCCTGTATATTACAAATCAAATTTCATTTCTTTCAATGTGCAATATCCTTAGCTTTTAAAGCATTAGCTATGGATGTCTATCAAGAGAAGTGTTTGATGATGTTTACTTCTTTATGATATAAACAGTTTAGTAAAAGGATTAATTTTAAGTTTGAGGTCAGAATATCTGAGTTTGAATCATCCTCTGACTTTGGATAAATTATTCTCTATGAACTTTTGTTTCCTTTGTAAAATTAATAATAGTAATAACTACCTCAGAGATCGTGAACATCAAAGAAAAATTCATATAAAAGCACTGAGCACAGTGTCTGGTCTATACTAAGATGTCAACAGGTATTCTTTTTCCATATTATTATCATGACTACACTAACTTAATAGATAGTTAAATCTGGAATTGATGTATGTTTATTTAATAATTTATAATTTGTAGATTTATGGTTCCAGATGACTGGGTTGGGCAACATAGTGAGACCCCTATCAAAAAAGAAGGAAAAGGACATTAAGCTACTGCCTCTACCTCCTAATCATCCATACAATCCACATGGCCCCATGATACAAAAGGGATTTTTTTCTTTCTTTCTTTCTTTCTTTTTTTTTGGTGTACTTTGGGGTTGGGGCTGGGTTTGGTTCAGTTGGTTGTTGTTATTAGGTGGTGTGGAGTCATGTCTGACTCATAGCGATCCTCATAGGGTTTTTGATGGCTGATTGTTTTTCGGGATTGCTTTGGGAGTGGATTGCCACATCCTTCTCCCATTTTGGGGGTGCTGGAAATTGAACTCAGGACCTAAGAGACTGCAGAGCAGCGCTCTACCAACTGAGCTAAATCCCAGCCCCGGTTCAGTTGGTAAAGTGACCCAACTCCAGGGCACTTAACAACAGCAAACAACAACGGGGGGGTTGAACCCAAGGCCTCATGTTTGCCCACTTTGCAAGGGCTCTACCACTGAGCTGCACCTCAATGCATCTTTTTTTTTTTTTACTTTTTATTTTGAGATGGGGTGTCACTAAGTTACACAGGCTGCCTCTGGTCTCAAGTCTGTGATCCTCTTGCCTCCAGCCACCAAGTCTCTGAGATTACAGGTGTGAACCACCATGCCTGGCTGGGATTAATTTTTAAAGGCAATACCTCCAACAACAAATATAGTAGAAAGGGAGACCAGAGAAAGAAAACCCTAGAATCTGACTACTATTACGCCCAGGGGAGCAGGAGGAGGTGGGAAGAGAAGACACTCAAGTTATAAAAAGCATCAGGATAAATGCAAGTCCACGGGCTAGTGAGCTGATTAGCACATTCATCCAGCCATATAACCAAAACCAAAAAAAATGAAAAGCTAAAAAGTAGGAGGGAAATAAAGACACATTGAACAAATAATCCTAGAAGGCTAATGTCCAAATGATAATTACAGAGAAAGAACAGAGAAGCTTGAGGAGAGGAAGCCATCAAAGGGAGGGGAGGAATCTGGGCTGCCAATTTCTAAGGCTCACCAGGTGCCCAGCCAGAGGAATTAAGTAGTACAGTGGCCAGCACAGCGCCTACAAACGCAGCTCTCGCTTATTTTTACATAGATTAGAGTGAAGACACACGCTTACACTTTTCAATAGTTACATTTTAAATGGTTAAAGATGGCGGACCAAACCTTTGCCTTTTCCCCTGATTATCCATCCCAGGCACATCACCCACAATAGTAAACAACGTACATACACAGCCTGATAAATACCTACGTGACATCCTCCAGTTTGCCTGCAAAGATTAAATACTAAACAGCCTAGCACAGAAAAAGTTTGCCAGCCTTGATCTGTAGATCCACATGAAGACTGTGAAAATTTTGGCAAAATAGGAACAAAGAAAACATTCTGAAAGATTCTAAAGAGGATGAAAATAGATTACATGCAGAGCCCCACTGCCTACAATGCCTCAGACTTTCAGATGCCACCCTGGAACCTAAAAGACAACAAAACAGGCCTTTGCAGTTTGAGGAAAATTATCAAACTTGGAATTCTATTTCCTTTCAAACTTCCCATGGGCACACTGGTGCATCAGTTCTCATAAAATGAATGACTCTTTCATAATCTCTCGGGAAGCTAATGAAGAATGCACTTCAACAAAGTCCAAAATGAGAGCATGAATGAAGAAGTCGTAAGACACAAATCCCAGAAATCAGGCTGCAGTCGTGCGGATCTGAATCTCCCAAGGGGAGACTTGGTTCCCAGCCCACAGCACCATGGGGAGGTGGTGGAATCCTTGGGCCTGGTGGAAATAAGTCGGGTTATCGGAGGTGTGTCCCTTGAGAGGACTGTGGGCCCCTGACCCCTTTCTGTCTCTCTCCTTGCTTCCCAGCTGCCATGAGCTGAGCAGCTCCTCTGCCACTTGCCCCCTGCCATGTGTTATGCTGCCACATGCCCACAGGGAACAGCACCAAGTGGCCACAGAGGGGAACTCTGAAGCCATGAGGCAGGGTAAACCTTTCCTCCTTATAAGTTGATTGTCTCCGGTAGTTTGTGGCAGTGACAAAAGCTGACTGACACATGGTAGCTGACTCAGGAAGGAGGAAGAAGGAAGAGAACTCAGAGACAGCGGTGAAAAGAAACCCTGGGATGCTGGCGATGCACCAAACCTATGGAGGAAACAAGCCAACTATTCTCACCAGGGGGGAATCACCTCCAAGCAAATGAGGCTAATTAGAGGTGCACTGGGTTTGACTGTATTTAGGGGAAATTTACACAGTTGGCTGAGTTGAGGGGATACACCATAGTGGTAACTATGTAGAAACCTCAGAAAAAAAGAAAAGCCAGTGCAAACTTCAGGAAAATGTGAGGGAAAGCTTGTGAGAGAAAGGCACAGCGGTTATTGAATGGCCCACTTGTTGATAAGTTTCACATTACTACTCCACATTTGACCAGCCAGAATTACAGGTCTATATTTGGGGATGAGGACTAGAAGCTTCAGAGCCAAATGTGGTAGGTGAGCGAGAGTTCGTCCCTTCAGAATAGGAGTTGAGAGGATGATACTGAGATAGAAACATCATCAAACATGTTATTTAAAAGTATGGGTATCAGTACCAACAGAAATGGCTAAACATGAAAAGGTGTGCCTCTGCTGGGTCAGAATTGAGGGGAGATGGCAGTGTAGACTACTCTGTTTATCATTATCCCTAAGGACAGCTTAGCTTTCTAATACCGTGCAGGCGTATAACTTCAATACGACTGCAGCAACAACAACAGCATTCCGGCTTTATCATCTCTTTATCCAAGTCACTTCAGCTTAAAGAAGTTATATATAACCTACCTCCCAATCCATGCATGGCTGTGCTCAAGCCAAGATTTAGGTGCCTTTATAGCAGAACTAAAAAAAAAAAAAAAGATGACAAGATGTATACTTCCCCATCTGTTGTTCCAAATTCTTATCTTCAAATAAGCATCAGCAAAGAAAAATCCAGTGTAAAGTTTCTGCCTGGGCACATATGGCAATGTCCTTGGTGGGTTTTCTTTTTCAGGAGTGGCAGTGAGTAACTCCCTTTGCATTAACTTTATTTTGTGTCTATTCAACACTTATTACATGCCAGGAATAATCTTGTTGTTGTTGTTATTGTCTTGATAGTAGCACTATGTATGCGATCCAGAAGAAATCCTTCCAGAGTTGTTTGAGTAACAGAAGTTAAGATTGGTTGGTAACTTCATGAAGGCTATGTAGCTGGGATTCAAGCCTAAGCCTGTGTTTTTGACATTAAAGTTCTTTTCTTGTATCATTTACTTCTACCACACTGTCTTTGACAGAAAGGTGGGGAACCACGGAGGCAAAGGAGAGATTTAGGGGGAAGGACAGCCACTGGCAGGGCCTGTTACATCTTGTCAGAATAACCAGGAGTAAATCCTTTTGTAGTTGGCTTGAGCTGGCCCTGAGGGACAGGCTGGCAGGCAGAGAGGGTGTGGGGGGAGGTGCCAGCACAGCCTCCTTTCTGAAACCTAGGCAACCAACCCCAGTGATAAACCCAAGGGGGTTCAGCTCTGCGGACCACGTTACAGAATTCTTGGGACTTTTCCAGACAAATTAGAATTTATCCTATTTCAATGCATAGGTATTTTCAAGCTAAATACTGTTTCACAGTTTAATGAACCAAATAAAAAATATTTTATTCTCTTTCTGAAGCACCACAAAGCTATTTCAACAAATCAAATACGGCCATTTTCTGTGAAGTTGTTGCTGTTGTTGTTGTTTTTAGGTGCCATCCAGTTGTGTCCGACTCATAGAGACCCTCGTAGGGTTTTCAATGGCTGATTGTTTTGGGATTGCCTCGGGAGTGGACTGCTATGTTCTTCTCCCATTTTTGTGGTGCTGGGAACCAAACTCCAGGCCTCAGAGACTGCAGAGTGGTGCTCTACCAACTGAGCTAAATCCCAGCGCCCCCTTGAAATTCGATTGAATTAATTGGCAGCATGATGATTCCCTGGTATGGGGCTCACTGTGTTCCTTTCCCTTAAATATAAAAATTAATTTTGAACTATTCTTGAGCCACCATAAAAGATCTGGGCAAAGTTACCTTTCATATGTCTTCACTCTGTTTATCTCTTCTACATTGGAGTCTGTCTGGGATCATGTTTTGGTATCTGAAAAGAATCGTGTGTGTGTGCAATTTGCTTCTTGAAATTTTTCTGCTGCTTTCAGATCATCTCTTTTCTTTACCATGTAGGTCTGACATGAGCAGATATGAGAGAAGATGGCAGTAAATTTGCTGTGTATTACATTTTTTTAAAATAAGCAATCAGAAGTTGTCCTTAGGTAGGAAATAGGTGGTGATTTATCCTAAGCCAAAGGTTGAGCACAGAAGTTAAACCTGATCTCATCTTTGAGGTAATGAAGGAGTTTTAAATTGCAAGGGAGAAAGCAAAAGAATGAGACACAGAGCCAGAGAGAAACAGAAAGAGAACCTTTGTCTGTCTTGGCAATTAAGGGGGAATGGAGGAAGGAGAAGAAATGGGTCACTCTGGCATCTGTTATTCCAGCAATTTTACTTCCAACATTATTCATAACTATTTTATCCCAGCACAAGATTCAGCCTCAAAGAAAAATCACAGCTATTTATGAATAAAGTACAGTAGTCTGTATATTGTAAGTGGAATAATAAAAATGTGGAGATTTATGATAGGCTGCTGTAAGACGTCAAAAGGATCCATGCGTAGAGGGTAATTGCCTTTGAGAAGAGGGCATTGTACGCTGCCAAGAGCACCTCACCTTCTCCAAATGTGGAAATTGCAAATTGATCAATTCTAAAACATTCCATAAAAATTATGGCCTCAAAGACACAGTGGATTGGGAGGACTCTGCAGCAACACATAAAGATGGAAATTTGGAACTCAAAAAATTAAACACTCAATGTATTTCAAAACGTGGCTCTGGAAAAGAAGCTTGGCTCATCTCCTTTGAGTAGAATTACAAGGAGGCTTCTCTGAATGAGTCATCGCGTCCATCGACCTCTGCAGTGAAAAGAAACGCCAAAGCAGGCACTGGCTGCTGTGGACTAACTGCTGTCCATCCCTCACTAGTTTTCAGGAAGTAAAACAGACATGGAGTTGGTGGATAATGAGAGGAAAAGAAAACTTGCAACATTTGTGCCCGCGGGCTTATGAAAAGCTCCGTGCAAAGTTCACACACCTGGATGCAAAATGTGAAAATCAATCACCCAAGAGTCAGGTTGACCCAGTGGTATCCCCGCTTTCTTTGTCTGAACCTCCACATTCAGTGAGTCCCTGCTTCAGGCTGCAGTGTGGATTGTGGCACGATCCTGCATCCGAATCTTCCAGAGCGGTGTGAGAACCAAAGGTGGACCTCTTCCAAATGCCACCACCCAATGTGGGGAAGACTAATGGCTGCTGAGGATGTCACGGGCCATGGGGATGTGGAGGTTAGTGTTGTTTTGTGCTGCTGGGATCTAAGCTTTGAGGAGATGCTAGGATTCCACAGTTTTGCTGATGGACCCAAGTGCAAATGGTGCTTGCTCAGAAACAGTTGTTGTTGTTAGGTGCCGTCGAGTCGGTATCTGACTCATAGTGACCCTCTGTACAACAGGGGAAACACTATTGTCAGTGCTTCTCTGCTGTTCATAGGGTTTTCAATGGCAAATTGATTTTTGGGAGGGGGTTGCCAGGTCCTTCTCCCAAGCCTACAGCTTCTGGTGTTCCCAGGCGGTCTCCCATCCAGGTACTAAACAGGCCCGACCCTGCTTAGCTTTCCAAGATCTGACAGGATCAGATGCCACAGGGCGACAGCTGCAGGCTAAAGTATATGTTGTTGTTGTTGTTAGGTGTCGTTGAGTCGGTATCCGACTCATAGCGACCCTCATAGGGTTTTCACTGGCTGAATGTTTAGGGATTGCCTTCGGAGTGCATTGCCAGGTCCTTCTCCCATTTTTGTGGTGCTGGGAATCGAACTCAGGACCTCAGAGACTGTAGCGCAGTGCTCTACCAACTGAGCTAAATCCCAGCCCCCTCAGAAACAGGGAGAGAGAAAAAGGCAAGTCAGGAGGTGACACCAGAAGGGCTCAGGCTGGCCACAGTGGGGTATCTCTGTATCAGAGAAATGATAAAACACCTTTAAATGCCATAAGGGAGTGTGGAGAGACCACCTCATCCACTTAGGGACCAGGGGCGATGGAAAGAAGGGAAGAAGCGTGCTGCATGGCTGGCCATTGTTCCACCTGGCAGAGCTGGGAGACTGTGGATGAGGGGCCATGTCCTTCAGGGTCAAAGAGAGGAGAGTGAGTGCTGAGGAGCCCTGTGGGTTCCCCAAAGGGAAGGGCAGGTACAGAGCAACGGGAAGCGTGGCCAGGGAGGAGGCAGCTGCTATGGAGAAGACCGGCTAAGTGGATCCGGGGTTCTGACCTGACCAGCCATGGCAGAGATCCAGCCCCAACCTGCGACTGCTGAGGTCCATCAAAAGTGGTGTGGGGACAGGGCCAGGAGGATCCTCTCCAGCCTCCCTTTGTTGTCACTAGTGAAGAGTCCCACACTAGCTGCAGGAAGCCTGCCTCTGCAGTCTCTACAGTGCTGCTGGCTGAATCCAATCCCCAGCACACCAGGCAAACATCATTCTGGGCACAATTCCTGAAGCCCAGGACATTTCTGCATCCCAAGAGTAACTATTCCTCAGGTGTCTGTTAGCTTGTCATGCGGTGGGGCTTGCATGTTGCTGTGCTGTGCTGAAAGCTATGCCACTGGTATTTCAGATGCCAGCAGGGCCACTCATGGTAGACAGGTTTCAGCTGAGCTTCCAGACTAAAACAGACTAGGGAGAAGGACCCAGCAGCCCACTCTTGAAACAATTAACTATTGAAAACCCTGTGAATATCAGAGAAACACTGTCAGATATAGCACCAGGAAATGAGCCCCTCGGACTGGAAGGCAATCAAGAAACAACTAGGAAAGTTGCCTCCTCAAAGGAGAGTTGACCTTAATGACAGGAATTGAGTAAAGCACTTGGGGACCTCCTTTTGCTGATGTGGCATGACTCAAATTGAGAAGAAACACAGTGACTGTAACGATGGGCTCGGATATGAAAAAGACCATGTTTATGGCACAGTGTTGGGTAATGTCTTGTTTTGCTGTACTTAGGGTTGCTATGAGTCAGGTCCTACTTGATGTCATGCAACAAAAAACAACAGTCATTCTTCACAAGGTAGTGGGACTTCTAATTGTTCCTCTTTTTCCTTACCCTATGCTTGTAAAGAGAGTTTTTGGCCATATTACCAGTAGAATCCTGGGGATATTCAGGTCTAAAGCCAAAAGTGCTGCATCTCAATATAAGCTGTATTGGGCCTGGGAAGGGTGCAGGCAGTAAGAGGAGGGCCTTCCAGTACATTTAAAACCTCCTTCTGGGGAGTGTGGTATCAGCAATTGCATGGAGAGGATATTTGCTCTATGAAGAACTCTTTTCTTAGTGTACATTAGTTGCAAAATGATGAGTTTCATTGTTATGCTTTCACACGTGCATGCAATGTACTTTAACCATAGGTATCCCCCTCCCCTCTCTTTCTCCCTCTGCCCTTTCCCATTGGTCTACTTTCTCTATCTTAATAGTTTCTCTTATACTTCCATGGCTCCTCCTCCTCCTCCCCCTTCCCCTCCTCCCCCACCCCCTCCTCCCCCTCCTCTTTCTCCTCTGCTTCTTCCTCCTCTTCCTCTTCCTCCTTCTTCTTTCCTCTAGATTCTGCATATGATACAAGACATCCAATACTTGCCTTCCTGAATCTGCTTTATTTTGCTTAACATGCTGATCTTTAATTCCCTCGCTGTTCCTGGAAATGACGTGATTGCCTTCTTCTGCATGTCTGAATGAGACTCCATTGTGTAGAGATTCCATTTTCTCTATCCCTTCATCTGCTGATGGGCACCTAGGCTGTTTCTGTAGCTTGGCTGATGTGAACAGTGCCGCAATGAACAGGCTGTGCAGGTGTCTCTATTGCATGATGACTTTGATTCCTTTAAGTATATGCTTAGGGTGGGGTATCTGGGTCACGTGGCAGCTCTCTTCTTAGTCTTGTGAAGACGCTGCATACTGATTCCCATAGTTGCTGCACTAATTTACATCCCACCAACTGTGCACAGGTCCCTCCCGCTCCCTGGCTTCCTCACCAGTGTTTGTTGTTTTCCTGATAACATTCTTTCTGACTGGAGTGAGGTAGAGTCTGAATGTAGTTTTGATTTGCATTTCCCTGATGGCTAAGGTGATGAACATTTTGCCATGCATTTAGTGGCCATTTGTACTTCCTCTGTTAAAGTTTTTACTTTATTCAGTTTATATGCCCACTTACAGACTGGATTATTCTCCATTCTCTCTCTCTCCCTCCCCTCCTTTCTTTTTCTCTCTCTGCTTTGTTTTTTGTTTTTTTTTTTGAGACAGGATCTCACTTTAGAACCCTTACTGTCCAGGAACTCAGTATGTAGACCAGGTTGGCCTGAAACTCATGCAAGTCCTCCTGCCTCAGCCTCCCAAGTGCTAAGATTACAGGTGTGTGGCACCATGTCTGGCTCTTTATTCTTTTTGGATTTAATTTTTTTTAATTCTTCATATATTCTAGATTTTAATCCTCTGTCAGATGAATAGCTGGCAAAATCCACTCCCCCATTCTGTAGGCTCTCTCTTCACTTTGGTAACTGCTGCCTTTCCCGTGGAGAAGATTTTTGTGTTGGCGTGATGCCATTTGTTGATTTTTGCTCTTATTTCTCAGGCTATTGGAGTCCTATTCAGCCAGTTGTCAGCTGTGACTGCTTTCAGTGTTTCTCATGTTCTCCTCTAGTAGTTTCAGATTTCCAGACCCCAGGCCCTACATTAAGATCTTTGCCCCACTTTGAATCTGTTTTGTACTCTTCTACACACAGATATCCAGTTTTCCCAACACCACTTGTTAAAGAGGCTGTC
Organism: Pedetes capensis; assembly: GCA_007922755.1. Taxonomy (NCBI): domain Eukaryota; kingdom Metazoa; phylum Chordata; class Mammalia; order Rodentia; family Pedetidae; genus Pedetes; species Pedetes capensis. The sequence goes on along the minus strand of VMDO01009206.1, from coordinate 23,796 downwards.
TTTTCTCCAACATGCATTCTTGGTACCTATGTCAAGAATCAAGTGGGTGTACAGCATCCTCTATGCTATTCCAAAGGTCTCCATGCCTGTTTGTGTGCTAGTGCCATGCTGGTTGTGTGACACGACCATGCAGTATAATTTGAAATTGGACATATTTTGGTCCACTATGTCCAATGGCTGTCCAAAGCACTATTGCTTTGGCTGTTTAAGATCTTTTGTGCCTCCATGTGATTCTTAAGATTTTATTTATTTATTTATTTATTTATTTATTTATTTATTTTTGCTATTTCTGTGAAGAATGTCATTGCAATATTGTTGGCGATTGCATTGAATCTGTAGACTACTTTAGCATGTAGCCATTTTCACTCTGCCCATCTTCTTAGGTCTTGTTCACTTCCTTTCCTCAGTGTTTTATAATCTCGACTGTAGAGGTCTTTCCTTTCCTTGGTTAGTTTATTCCTATTTTGTTGTTGCTGTTGTTGTTTTGTTTGTTTGTTATGCTATCTTGATTTTTAAATGTAGGTTTCAAGGTGATGAACTTTGTTCTTAGAACTGCCTTCATAGTACCCCACTGAAAGGTGCGTTTTAATTTTCATTTGATTCCAGTATTTTTAAAAAAAATTCTCCCTGATTTCTTCAAGAACCCACTGATCATCCAAAAGCACAATGTTCAATCTCCAGGGACTTGTATGTGTTCTGTAGCTTCTCCATTGATGTCTAGTTGTATTCCATTACAACCTGATAAAATAGAAGAGATTATTTTTATTTTATTTTTTTGTGGTAGTTGACACTTCTTAAACTTTGACCTATTTTGGAGAAAGTTCCACGAGTTGCTGAGAAGAATGTGTATTCCACAGCTGTGGGATGGAATGTTCTAGAGCTGTCTATTCAGTCCATTTGATCTATGGTGTCATTTAACTCCAGGGTTACTTTGTTGACTTTCTTTTCAGTACGGGGCAGGGGGGTGGGGGGGAGCAGGTGAATCCAGGGCCTCAGGCCACTGAACACTTGGCTGCTTTTTTTATTTTTTATTTTGAAACAGGATCTCGCCAAGTTGCACAGGCTGCCTCTTCCTCAAACTCGTGATCCTTCTGCCTCTGTTTCCCTGGTTTCTGGCCTTACCCTTGTGTGCCACAGTGCCTTGCTCACTTTGTTGATTCATTTTGTTTGAATAATCTGTTTATGCTGAAAGTGAGTCATCAAAGTCACCCAACATTTTTGTATCTGGACCTGTCTGTCCTTTTTTGTCCATGGGTTTGTTTTGTGAAATTGTGTGCACCTGCATTTGGTTCATGCATATTTACAGCAGTCATACCTTCCCAATCAGTTGTTCTTTTTATGCACATGTGGTGAACTTCTTGATCTCCTCTGACTAATTTTGGCTTGAAATCTGCTGTGTCAAATATAAGCAGAACCTATTTGTTGAAATATCACTTTCTGTCCTTTCACCTTCTGCCTGTGTGTCTTTGCTGGTGAGGTATGTCTCTTGCAGACAACTGAGATGTGCCTTGCTTTTTAACTGAATTCAGCAATCTGCATTTTATTTTTTTATTTTTATTTTTGGCATTACTGGGGCAGGCCCTGAACCCAGGGCCTCACACATGCTAGGCAAGTGCTCCACCACTGAGCTGCACCCCAGCTTCTTTTTTAATTTTTGACCTTTTACTTTGCTACATAGTCCTGCTAAGTTGGACAAGCCTCCTCTGGCCTCAAACTCTTGATCCTCCTGCCTCAGCCTCCTAAGTCACTGGGATTAAAGGCATGCCCCACTGCACCTGTCTCAGTCTGTATCTTTTAGTAGAGAGTTAAGTCCTGAGTTCGATTCCCAGCACCACAAAAGTGGGAGAAGGATGTGGAAACGCACTCCTGAGGCCATCCTGAAACAGCCATTGAACACCCCCTGAGGGTTGCTATGAGTTGGATAGGACTCCATGGCACCTAGCAACAAAAGAGCATTTACATTCAGGGTTATAATTGATAGGTGTGTTCTAATACCTGTTTTTTACTTGTTTGTTTGTTTTCCTAGTAGTTTCAAATACTCTGTTATTTTCTTTCTCCCTCATTAATTTTAGGGGTTGTTTGGTTTACAGAGTTAATAATGTTTAATTCTTTCCTAATTCTCATTTGTTTATCTATTCTCGGGAGGTTTAATCTTTCCTGACCTCCCCTGATTGTGTATATCTCCCTCCCTCTTATGTGTGTCATTTGTTGTTGTTGTTGTTGTTGTTCTTGTTGTCAGGGGCCATCAAGTCGGGTCCAACTCATAGTGACCCTGCGGACAACAGAATGAAACACTCCCTGACACTATACCACAACCGGCACTATGTCAGTGCTTCTCTGCTATTCATAGGGTTTCCAGTGGCTGATTGTTTCAGGATTGTTTTCTGGAGTGGGCTGCTAGGGCCTTCTCCCATTTTATGCAGTGCTGGGGATCAAATCCAGGGCCTCAGAGAGCGCAGAGCAGCACTCTACCAACTGAGCCAAACCCCAGCCCCTGTTTGCCATCTTCCTTTAAATATCGTCTGCAGTGCTGGCTTAGTGGTTATGAGTTAATTTAGTTCTCCTTAACCTTGGGGGCTCTTTACTTCTCTTCCAATTCTGAAGGGTAACTTTGTTGGATATGGTAAAGTTTGTGGGTTATGGGGGGAGGGCGGCATGGCCTATTTCTTCACAGATGGTCAAACAGGTCCAGTCAGGCCCCGCAGGGAGCCCTGCCCTGTCTGCCTTGCCTGTGGATCCAGGCTGAGCCAAGACAAGCTTTGCCACCCTTGGTTATTTAGGGCAGTGACCTCCCTGCTTGGCCAGCCTCATGGGTGCTCCACTGGGCATCCCCTTGCACCTGCTCTGGAGAGCACTTGTGGCTGTGCACACAGCCTGGCAGCCTTGTCTCGTCTTTTTTTTTTTTTTTTTTTTGCGGTACTGGGGGTTGAACCCAGGGCCTCGCGCTCGCATGCTCTGCAAGTGCTGGACCACTGAGCGGTGCCCCAGCCCAATTTTTTACTTTTTGAGACAGGGTCTTGCTAAGTTACGCAGACTGCCTCTGGTTTCGAACTTGCGATCCTCCTGCCTCCGCCTCCCGAGCCACTGGGATTACAGGTGTGCGCCACCGCACCCAGCTTGGCTCGTCCTTTCAATGCAGCCCAGCCTCTGAGCATGGAGCAGGTGACTGAAAGCAAAGCAGTATGTGCTGGGGGCTGATCCCAGGTTCCAGGGATCCCCAGGCTTCTGCCAGCCTGGTCTCCCTCCCCGCCTCACCCAAATCTGCAAACAGGTGGTCTCCCCTCTCCTCTCAGAGCTCCTGCCACTGCGTTTTAAAGGAAGTGCTTCCTTTGTCTTCTGAAATGCAATCCACAGATAAACCTGTGCCCTGGAACATGTATCTAAGTCACAACTGGGGAGGAGGGGTAAGAAAGAGATTTAATGGGGCCCAGTTAGAACACTACGTGCATGTAATCCTTACTCTGCACCATTAATATACAGAGTGGGAGGGAGGGAGGGAGGGAGAGAGAGAGAGAGAGAGAGAGAGAGAGAGAGAGAGGAAGTACTGCATTTCTATTTCCCCTTATATTTCTATTAGTGATTTCAGTACCAAATCCATTGGACAAAATAATCATTTATGATTATTGCATCTTCATCACCTCCACCCCAGCCTCTTGTCCTGCTCTCTCTGCCCTGTGTTTTGTTTTTTAGATTCCCTAAATATGCTGACATGTTTAGTTCTTCACTGCATCCTTAGCATCTTGAAGTGTGTGGTGCATGGGATACACCAAATTTGTGCTCAAATTAGTGAGTCGGTTATATTCTACATCAAAACAAACAAAGAAAAAAATCATAATTGGTATTCCCAAGCCCACGGTGGCTCTCCAGGGAGCGAACACCTGCATAAAGATATAAAGATGTGGGGGCTTCTGCTCCCTTGGCATAGGTCCCATAGGTGAGGCCTCTTGTAGGGAGACCCCCATTATAGCAACCCTGACTCAGCTGGGCAGCATAGGGAACTCTTCTCCAGATCCCACATCTCTGTCTTAAAAGGTTTCTTTGCGAAGTGCCCCATTGTGTGATTGCAGTGCTCCCAGGCCATTCCTTCTCTCTTTCATCCACAGCCCAGAGGGGCATCTTCCCCGTTCCTTAGGACCCTGTAGGGTGCTCATGGTTAGGGCTCTTTGTTTCTCCTATAGTTCCAAAGTTCCGTAATTTGGGTCTCACCTGGTAGCTGGCTGTCTACCTCTGCCTTCCAGTATCTTCCCACGACACTCTACTTCTTCCTGGAGCCACGTACCTGTTGTTGGGCAGGAGAGTGCTGGGTGTCCCTAATCCACCACCCTCCCTCCCCCTGGGGAGCTGGTTTCTGCTGCCCATTGTCTGAAAGGTTCTGTACCCTGGCACAGTTTCATTTAGTGGGCACCTGTTTGGTCTTGGCTTAGATCTTCTCTCAGATTACAGCCGTGTTGTCTTTGTAGGAAAGGTTTTCCAGAAACATCAATTGGCTTTTATTGCTCATAGTTAGCATCCAAATGATTTCCATGAAAATACTCTTGATTATGCTCTTTCCTTCTCTTTCAACCTCAAAATCCCAGGGAAAGGCTTCAAAATGGAAGCTTGCCATCTGTGCCCCTTTTGCTGGCCTGCAAATTCCACCGTTCTGGAGATCCTTCCCTCGGATGAAACACCACCCTTCCTGACTGATGGAAAAAACTTTCCTGTTGAAGACATTTGTGCAGCCACAAAGAGACACAGTCAGCTATTTTCATCAAGATGTTCTGCAGGAAGCAAAAACTGGAAGAAAAACCCAAACCAAGAAATTTTCCCTTCTGGATGTATTGTGAGCCTTGGACAAAAGACTGTTCTCTCCTGGCCACTTTACAGTGGTGGCTGTGAGAAATAACAAGATCCTTTGTGTGAAAATAAGCTGCAAACTGCAGTGTGTTTATGTCTTTGGGAAAGGTGTTATCATGGCATTCACTCAATGGACTCTGAGCTTGATGCGTGTGAGTTTTCCTTTGGAGTCCAGCCCCTCTTAGCAGGGTCAGATTGCACCCACACAAGTACAACTTTTGGCTAAAATGGATGGGCCATCACCTGCAGTGCTGGCCTGCTTTTCCTCCTAGAGATAAATTCTCAGCCAGTCCTCAGAGCCCGGGCAAGTTCTTCCTCTCTTCTCTGTATTCCATTGTCTCTCGCTCCTCTGAACGCCACTGCCACAGAATTTGTCCTAGTTCTTCTGTGCCTTTCTTTATTTATTCACTGGCATCAGAATGCAGGGGATCTGGTCCTCAGTGTGCCACTTCTTGACCGTGATCTTTTATTTTTGGAAGGGGAGGCTACTGGGGCTTTGAACCTAGAGTCTTACGCATGCTTTGCAAGCACTCTGCCACTGAGCTGCACCTCCAATCCACTCTTTAAAATCTTTTGTCTTGAGACAAAGTCTCGCTAAATTAGGCAGGCTGCCTCTGGCCTCAAACTTGTGATCCTCCTGCCTCCACCTCCCAAGTCGCTGGGATTACAGGCATGTATCACAGTGCCTGGCTTGGCTACGATCTTGATCAAAACATTAGCATCTCTGGCTTTGTTGTCTTCATATGCGAAGAGGACAGTAATGTCTTTGCGAGGAGTGTGCAAGACAAAGTGAGCTGGGCACAGTGGTGCACTCCTGTAATCCCAGTAACTGGAGGCAGAGGCAGGAGGCTCGTGAGTTTGAGGCCAGAGGCAGCCTGAGTAACTTGGCAAGACCTTGTCTCAAGATGATAAATTTTAAAAGGGGCTGAGGGTGCAGCTCAGTGGTACAGAGCTTGCAAAGCCTGTGTGAGGCCCTGGGCTCAGCCCCCAAGTACTCCAAAACAGAACAAAACCAAGCACAGGGTGTGTCTAAATACTCGGTGACGCGACACTTAAGGAAGTCGGAGCACCATTCACATGCCTGCCGCCTGCGCTCAACATGCACCAGCAGCTCAGGCATCTTTTTCCCCTAAAAGCCTCACTAGGACGGTCACTGAAACAAAAATTCAGGGGTTAAGAAAGGATGCAGATTCACTGGGAAGTGGCCTAGGACCAGCCTGGGGGGATCCCAGGCATGCGCCACAGCTCCTGGCTAGAAACTGAGGTTTCCTCATGGAGCCAACGTGATGTAAAGATAACCTGAGCTTTTGCTGGGTCGCCCTCCTTGAGGAGTCAGTGCCTCCGCTGCTGGGTCAGGTGCGCGTGGAGCCATTTCTAGTTGGGCAGGAGCAGGGACAGCGCCAGGGAGGGTTGGCATCTAGGATGGCCCTTCAGCCACCAGGCACCTGCCAGCATCTCTGCTTTCACAAGTCAAACCAGTGGCCCAGCTCCACCACTTCTGGACACACACCCAAAAGAACCGGAGTCAGCTGGCGGTGGAGACACCCGCACACCCATGTTCATCGAGACACTGTTCACAATGGCCAAGATGGGGAGTCAGCCTCGGTGTCCGTCAGCAAATGAATGGATACACAGAATGTGTTATGTGTACGCAGTGCAAGTTCTTCAGCCGTAAAGAAGAGGGGAATTATGTCACAGGAAAATGAATGGAACTGGAAGTCATTGTGTTATATGAAGTAAGGCAGACCCACAAAGGTGAGTAGCTTGTGTTTTCTGTCATATGTGGAAATTAGGAAGAAACAGACACATAAAAGTGAAAGGGAGATGCTTAGCAAGGGGAAAGGTGGGGCAGGGACAAGAAAGGGCAGGGGAATATAATCAAAGGACATTCTATGTATGTATGAAAATGTCATAATGAAATCCATTATTTTGTACAGTTAGTACACACTAGTAAAAAAGAAGGATAAGAAATGATGATAACATCAAAGGTGTATTGGCTTCTGCACCAATTTTATTCAAATTAAGGGGTGTGTTTGTATCTACAAAAGTCAACTAAGACCTGCTAACTTCAGTAGGACTTACATTCATCAAAATGAGCACTTCAGCTAGGGTGAGCTTGGAGTGTTTCGTTAATGCTAAGCCCCAAGGGCCTGGCAGGAGCAAAGCCAGCGCTGGGGTTGGGAATCATGGGGGAGAAAGGATCTGGCCTTCTGACCTGCAGAGAGAGACAGGCTCTTCCTCCTCAGGTCCTCATGCAATGTTGGGCCCCTGAGGGCCTGGGGAAGTGTTTGAAGTGAGTGAAAGAGGCTGAGGCTTGAGCAAGGTCAGAAGAAAAGGAAGTGCACAGCATGTTTGGGGGACACCCATTGGAAGCAAGAAGGACACGTGGGAGCAGATGTGTGGAGGTCTCTGAATACTCAGTCCCGAAAAAGGAGGAGGTGTGGAACCCAAGCTCTCTGCAGAGACCATGTCTGCATCAAAGATGGTACAGACCGCCGGGCACGGCGGCGCACGCCTGTAATCCCAGTGGCTCAGGAGGTGGAGGTGGGAGGAACGCAAATTCAAGACCAGAGGCAATCTGCATAACTTAGGCCCTGTCTCAAAAACTAAAAAAAAAAAAAAAAAAAAAAAAAAAAAAAAAAGATGGTACAGACCTTGACCTTGATCTGCCTGGGGTTCTGGAGACATGGAGCATGGTAGACTAAGAGTCAAAATTATGTTGGGTTGTCTTAGGCCTATTAATGCCCATTTGTCTTTTGTTTCCCCATTCATTTTATTAGCATATATAAACTATACAAAATAATGGGTTTCATTTTGGTATCTTTATATACGTACTGGAAGTGGCAGTCAAGAAATCAAGAGACACACTGCATTGGGAAAAGCTGTTGCAAAAGACCTCTTTAAAGTGTTGAAAAGTAAAGATGTCACATTGAAGATGAAGGTGCGCCTGACTCACGCCACGGTGTTTTCAGTCACATCATATGGTTGTGAAAGCTGGACATTGAATAAGGGAGACAAAAGAAGACTTGATGCTTTTGAATTATGGTCCTGGAGACGTCTATTGAATATACTATGGACTGCCAGAAGAACCAACAAATCTGTCGTAGAAGAAGTACAGCCAGAGTGCTCCTTGGAAGCAAGATGGCTAGACTGCATCTTATGTATTTTGGACATGTAGTCAGGAGGGACCAATCTCTGGAGGTGTACATCATGTTTGGAGAGTGGCAGGTGAAGGAAAAACAGGAAGACCCTCAACTCGATGAATTGACACAGTGCCTGCAACAGTCTTAAACATAAAAAAGATCATGTGCCTGGCACAGAGTCAAGGAGTGATTCGTTCTGTTGTACGTAGGGTCGGTAGGAATCAGACCTGACTTGATGGCACCTAACAACAACAAATGGCACACAGAAGAGGGAGGAACTCAACAGCATCTAACAACAACAACAACAACATACTTGTACATCAGGTACATCGATCTCGTTCACCCCAGTTACCCTCTCTTGTTCTGCTTCCTCCCACCTCTGGTCCTCTTCCTCTTCCCAAGTTGATGCCATTTTACTTTCATTTCTTTAATTATAAATCTAGATTCCACATATGAAGGTAAACACGTGATACTTGATTTCTGAGTTTAGCTTATTTTGCTAACATGATACTATCCAGCTTCAATCATTTTCCTGAAAACACCATTATTTTGTATTTCTTTCAGGCTAAATAATACTCCATTGTGTATGTATACTGTATTTTCTTTATCCATTCATCTGTTGATGGGCACTGAGGCTGATTCCATAATGTGGCTATTGTGAACAGTGCTGCAATAAACATGGCGAGCAGGTGTCTCTCCTGAGTGCTGACTTTGATTCCTTCAGGTGTCTACCCAGGAGTGCTACAGATGGATTGTACAGTAGCTCTATTTTTAGTTTTTTGAGGAAACTCCATATGGATTTCCAAAGATGCTGTACTAAGTTACATTCCCACCAACAGTGGGGTACAGAGTAATATGTCAATTGATATATTAATAATGCAACTCTCAAACTGGTATTCTTAATACTTCCATCTCCTTAAACATTTTATAGAACAAAATAAACAGAAAAAAATTAAAAGGTTAGAATTTTAATTAGCCTGAAATGATGGTGTATGTAACCATGAGTTACACTCTGACATTTTTTTCCTTTCTTGTATTTTTATAGAGTTGCATCCTGCATTTTGTGCTGTTCTTCCTCCCTCTCCCCCTCCCCATCATGGACTCCCTCCAGCTTCTTGTTGTTTTTAGGTGCCATCAAGTCGGTGTCTGACTCATAGCGACCCTATGTATAATAGGCAAAACACTATTGTCAGTGCTTCTCTGCTATTCATAGGGTTTTCAATGGTGGATTGAGTTTTAGGAGTGGGTTGCCAGGTCCTTCTCCCTGCCATGTCCTTCCTGCCTTATTGGGTCCACTGGTATTTTTCATTTTTAATTAAGTACGGTTGTGCATTTATCTATGTACACATGTGTGTACATATGTATAATATTTCCCCTTTAAGGTAGGTTTAGCTCCCATGTATCTCGATATTGTCAGCTGTGATGTGATTAATGCATAGCGCAGTCTTGGAGAAGCGGCCAGGTCTCAGCCTTTGTGCACATGAGCGCATAGCTGCCAGTCATGACACCTGAGAGACCCTGCTCCTCGTCAGCTTTTGCCCAGAAAGGTGGAGGGTAAGAAGGCAGCCTGGAAAGAAGTCACTGGGTCCTGTGGACAGTCTCAGCCATAGCCTGTTGGTCTAGAGTAATGAAGAGCACTCACAGATCCTGTCCCTGGAGATGACATTTCCAACACACAAAGAGCTAGGTCAGTTGTGGCAACTTCTGCCCCTTCTGTCAAAGAAGTCAGCACCCTTTGACTCCACCTGGCGTTCCTGGCGACCCCTCCTCTATACAACTCTTCCCCCATCTGTGGAGGAATGGGGCTGGGCCAGCAGGGCCACGGGTAAATGGCCAGACAGCAAATCACATCAGACACTCATGTGAGCTCTTCTAGAGTTTAAATACCTACCTAAAAATGAGAAATGACTGTGCTTTGTTGACAAGATAAACAACCTCTGTTGTTCCCAGATGTTGGTTAAATTATTTTTACTGTGCAAGTTCTGGAAACAATTAAACAAAGAGAAAATGATGATCACTGGGAAACCGTGGGCAAGCAGTCCATGTTCCCAAGCGGCCTGGGGGAGCCTTGATCCTACCGTGTCTCAGGATGGTTGACAGAGAGAAAAGTGGCTCTGCCCTTCCAGGGCCAATGGGAGAAAACTCAGATTCCCGTCGCTTTTTAGGATTCCCATCCACTTGAAGCCACATAAAAATTCACACTTGGTTTTTCCCCAAAGCAATTAAAGCTGTTAAAGTTTATCTTTAGCATAAAAAATAGCTACATTTTTCTCTGCCATAAGAAAACATCTGTTTGATTTAAAAGCTTCAAACTCCATACCCCAAAGATAAGTTCAGATCCAGAGCAAAAGAGAAAAGCTTAAAGTAATGAAGCATAAACATCAACACATATAAAGGGTAATCAAAAGAAAGCTGTAGCTGGCCTAGAAAGCTTTTTCTCAGGAAATGTGCCTTTTCCTCAGGTCCTGGGAATACCAGAAATAAACAGTTGCTAAAGTAGAGGCTGGTGCTGGGGCCTTTCTGAGGGCACTGAATGATAAATGCTCTGGGTGTATCACAGCCCAGAACATCACTGGGCATAGACTGCTCTGTGGTCAAAGGAATTCGTAGGCCAACGATACTGCTGGAGACGCAGACCTCTCCCTAGGGTCCCTTCTGGTTTGCTCTCTGTGTTAGTCATTTTCATCATCACTGGAAAAACACCTGAGAAAACATTTTAAGGGACAGAGGATTTATTTTGCTCATCGTTTTGAAGGTTTTGGCCCATGGTCCCTTAGCTCATTGATTTGGATGTGAAGTGAGGCAGAACATCAAAACATACAGTGGGGGAAAGCTGCTCACTCATGGCATCCAGGGAGCAGAGAGATAGGAAAGGGGCTAGGGCAAGATGCACCCTTTCAAAGGCACAGCCTAGGAACCTGCTTTCTCCAACCAGGCGCCACCCACCTCCTACTAGCCCATTCAGTACGAGGTCATCAGTGAATTAACGCACAGATGAAATTGCTAACCTGCTCATCCAACCATCTTTCAACGACTGGATACAGAAGCTGGGGACCAAGCCTTCAACATGGGAGTCATTTTGGGGGACTTTTCATATTCAAGCTATAATGCTGTCTGTTGGACAGAAGGGGAAACTGAGGCAAGGGTCCATAAGAACACAAATAGGAGGAGAAATGTTGGCTCACGCTGAGAGAAGAAAGGAAGTGCCAGATTTGCAAGCCAAATTCAAGGCAACGCTGAGATGCTATCTTACGCCTTCATTGACGTCCACTGGCTCTGATGTCAGCGTCTGCTCTTCTTGCCCAGGAACAGAGTCTGTGGATGAAGACAGTGATCAGAGAGACATCACGCTAGTCTGCAGAAAACCTCACAACTGGATTTGGGTTCACGTAATGCACCCACACACACCACTTTTTAAACTTTATTTTGAAGAACAGTTTTAGGTTTACAGGAAAACTGAGAAAGTATAGAGAGTCCCACATTCCTCTTGCCCCTCACGCAATCTTTCTGCCCCCTTGGCATCCCACACCACGGTGGTATATTTGTTATAAGTGATGAACTTAGGCTGGGACATCACTGTAATTCACAGTCCATAGTTTACATTAGAGTTAGCTCATGCATTCTGTGGGTTTGACAAATGGACGGTGACATACGACCCCATTATAGTACCATTCAGATCCGTTTCACTGCCCTAAAAACCTCTGTGCTCCACCCATTCACCCACCTCAACCCCAGACCCGGGACTCCACTAATCATTTTTACTGTTTCCATATGTTACGTTTTCCAGAATGCTCTCTAGTTGGAATCATACAGCATACTGCCTTTTCAGACTGACTTTGTCCCTGAGTAATTAGTACTTGTTTTGTCCAAAGATCATGGCCTTTTATGGTCTCCTCTTTTAAAATGCCAACACCTTCACCAGGCAAACATGGTGAGTTTCACCCAGGAAGAGACATCTTTAGAAGAAAATTTCATTTGAACTCCTTCCCCTAGGCTTGCCTTTAAGGGATTTTAAAAGAACCCTATTATTTATTCAATCCTCATCTTCCTAACTAGACTGCAGTCTCCACGAGGAAAGAGGTTATACCTGCTTTATTCACCACTCCTGACCATTTGGTACACTGTCTGAAAAGGAGTAGGGATGGAACAACCACCACTGGATGGGTGATTGCTAAGTGTCTGTAGAAGTAGAAGGCTGAAGTTCTTAGAGGGAACTGTCTGCTGAGATCCTTCTCAGGGGATTGGGACCCTCAGAGAGCAGTTGATGTCCAGGTGGGGACTGGAAATCAGTGAACAACTCTGAGCTCCTCAACACACCATGGCACACAGCATCCCACCATTTGGAAGAGAAGGGAGCCTCCTATGCATGTCCTGGCCTCTGCCAGCTCAGTTGGCGACCCTCCTTCCTACCCCACCTCCCACTGCTGGGGCAAAAGCATGGGAGCCAGTCATGGGCTCTTAGGAAATCCTAAATGCACCTCTCTGAATGAGCGCTTGAACTATTTATTCCAAATATTCTGATTAAATTCTCCTTCCTAGACCTGCAATTACCCATCAGCCAATCAATCATCTGATTCACTATTCAGCCTAATTGCTGGTTGTTGGAGCCTGATTTTCAATCACGGGTCTTCCAGCAGAGATTGCTCCAATATGGACGACCACAGAATAGACATCTCTGAAGCACCATCATTATGACAGCACACTCGGTCCAAGGAGTATCTATGGACGTGTGTTGTGCATGCAGGTGTTGTGTGTGTGAGGGTGCACGTGTGTACGTGGTGTTTGCTGTTGAGATCACAGCAAACTTGTCTTGATGACTGTTTGGGATTAATTTCATTGCCTCTTCGCAGGGGGGTGGGCTTCAGTCAGAACACCAGGAACCAGGCTTTCAGTCTACACCTCCCCTTACTGTGTGACTTTTGGGATATCTCTTCTTTCTGAGCCCTGACTTCCTGCCTGAAAAATGAAGGATTGGCTAAAATCCTATATAATTTGAACTTAATAGTGAGAAATATAAAAACCATCAACAAAGTAGCAGAAATGAGCAAAGGAAGGGTTACACGGGACTCTCTTGATAACAGGTTGCTATCAAAGTGTTTATATGATAAACATGTAGGATTCCATTTCCTAAAATAATGCAGTCACACCTTTTCTTGAAATACCCATCCTCTCCGCCTTCTCTCTCTACTTTGGTAACAGTGGGGACGCAAACACTTACCTCTTTAGTATGATAATAAACCATGGCATTCGGAAGATGATAAACAGCCAGATCCTAAGCCTCAGGGCTCAGAGAAGATAAAACGGTCCAGGAACGGGAGGGACTGGAAAGGCCACGATTCCCAATCTGACATGTACACCCCACTGAAGTCCCATCCTCCTAATTCAAGGATTGGGGAGACATGGGATAAACTGTCTTCAGAGACACACAGTATTAGGAGATCAGCTGAAGAGGCTGTGGTGCTGGAAAGTGACTAACCTGGGGTCTAGCTGGGAGAAGGTAGTGGCATCATACACAGGATGTAGCTCCTTCCGGGTTTGGGGATTTTAAGTTCTATCACTAAAGTTCAGGTCATTTAAATGAGGCAGTGATTGCCAAATGGGCATTTTCAGGGTGATGGTGCTGCATGTGGCTGGGTGACCAGCAGACCAATGCCAACACAACAGAGCTATTCACTCTGACTCACTGGTCCCATGTAGGTGGAGTTTGGAAAGTCAGAAACTGGGTAGAAGGTGTTGCAGGTTGTACCCAGCCGAGATCTGATGCAAATTTTCTAATCACTTACTGTGTTGCTGGGGCCAAGCCTTTGGCTGTGTTGGATCTTTGTTTCTCCACTGGGAAAATGAGATGACCACCTGGCCCCATAACCTTGTAGAATTACTGTGAAGATGAACCAAGCATCATCTTTGCACTGAAAGAGAATTGCAGAGAACAGGTGCGGAAGAGATGGCAGTTGGAGAAGTTTGTGGAGATGCAAATGGTTAGTCCAACTGGTAACACACAAACCTATCACAATTGCTGTTGTTATTCTGTCATGGCTCAGCAGTTGCTTTCTTCCTGCCTTCAAAGATAGGATACGGTAGACATTCTTGTTCTTTTTCACTTATCTGTGTTATTAGTGTGAGAAAAGATCAAGCTTTTTTTTTTTCTTCTGGAGTTTGGAATTTATTTCAAGGTTCTTATCTTTACTTGCAAATCTCCTTTCCAAGCCATGGTTGCTCTGAGGGTAGAAAAGTGAAATATAATTAACTTTTTAATTGAACCACTAAATGAAAGAGGTGCTCTAATTATTCATTATTATTGTATGCAGTGTTCCCAAAAGCTATCAGCTTACTTCATTGGGGGAATAAGAGATTTCAAATGAGCACTGTGGGCATAGTGAAATTAAAATATTTATTTAGAAATATTACAGAAGTTGCGCAAGGTTAGGCTGCAGAACCCAGAGTTCCTACAGCCCGAGTGTGAGTTACTCCAGGGCCAGGCCCTGGGGCAGCGATGGGCAGCTCCAGCCTGGGGTGCTGCACTCTCACTGTTCTCTGATGCTTTCCAGTGTTTGGGAGGGAGTCATCAAGTTCTGTTTGTGCATCGTAGAGAGAAAACACTGCTCTCCTGCTCAGACCCCGCGATGACTCACCTGCCTAGCTGGGGAAATAGAAAAGTCTCTGAGGAAGCAGACAGAGGGAGGGGAGAAAATTGCCACGCTGTTGGCTTTGTGCAGAATCCACAGGCTTCTGTCCCCGCTGCTGGTGACATTTACCTGCACAAAGTACTGAAAAAAGTGGGCCCTGACCTTCACGTGCAGTGTGACCTGGGAAGAAGACCGAGGAGCCGTCAGAGGCTTTCTGTCTGGGAACTGCTGCCTCATGTCAGGAAATGAGAACCAGAACTCACTGCTCCTGGCAATAAGAACATCATGCTTTCCACTAGCGCTCTCCCTCCCGCCTCTCCCTATTCTCCCCAGACTGTGGTGACAACTACTTCACTTTCAACTCCTAGGAGGTGAGATTTCGTAGACTTCCCTCAGGAGTGAGGTCCTGTGGTATTTGTGTTTCTGTGGCTGATTTAGTTCACTTATCATAAAGTCCTCTAGGTCCACCCGTGTTGTCACAAATGACAGGACCTCATGCTTTTTGAGTCTGTATGGCATTCCGTTGTGTGACGTACCACAGTTTCCTCATCCATTCATTTGCTGATGGGCTTCTAAGGTGATTCCACACCCTGGCTGTTGCGAATCATCTGAAGTAACTTGTGAGAGCCAGTATCTTCAATGTGTGACCCCACTTCCTGTGTGTGTACTTATAGTGAGACTCCTGGGCTTATGGCCATTCTATTTTTCGTTTTATGTGGAGCCTCTATGCTGTTCTCCACAATGGCCGTGCTACTTCACATCCCTGCCCACGGTGCATCAGATCTCCTCCTCTCTGCAGCCCAGCCAGGCTTGCTCATTTTTTGTCTCTTTGACAGTAGCCCTCTAAGGCCATCTCTCACTATGGTTTTGTTTTACATTTCCCTGATGATTAATGATATTGAACTTCTTTTCTTATATCTGCTGGCCATTTATATGTCTTCTTTTGAGAAATGCCTATTCAGATCTTTAGCCAACTTTTAATCTTTTTTTTTAACTTTTGCCATTGAATTGAGTTCCTTGTACATTTCAGATAGTAACCACTTGCCTGATATAGTTTACACTTCTTTTCCCATTCTGTAGATGACTCCTCACTCTGTTGATTATTTCCTCACTGTAGAGAAGCTTTGGGGTTTGATGTATTCCCATTTGTCAACCTTTGTTTTTGCACCTGTGCATTTGGAGTCAGATCCAACCAATCGTAGTCCCCGCCAATACCCGGAAGCACTTTTTCTTTGTTTTCTCCTAGTAGTTTCATGGTTTTTGGGCTTACTTGTAAGTTGGTAATACATTTTGTATTGATTCTTGTAGCTGGTGAGAGATAGAGTCTACTTTCATTCTTCTGCATTTGAGCAGCCAGTTTTCCCACCACCTTTAATTGAAGAAACTGTCCTTTCCTCATTCTGTATTCTTGACCCCTTTGTCAAAACTGAGTTGAGTGACTGTGCACACTATCACACACTGGCAATCCTGGTGACGCAGGGGGCTAAAGCAGGAGGGTGAGAGTTTAAAGCCAGAGGCAGCCTGCAAAACATGGTGAGACCCTGTCTCAATTTTTTTTAAAGTGATGGTGCAGCTCAGTGGTGGAGCATTTGCCTAGCAAGCACCAGTCCCTGCATTCAACCCCTAGTACTGAAAAAAAAAAAAAAAAGACTGCAAATGCATGGGATTATGGAGTTATTTCTGGTATCTCTAGATTGTTGCATTGGTCTCTGTGTCTACTTTTGTGCCAATACCACTCTGTTTTGATTTCTATAGCTTTGTAGTGTATTTTGAGGTCTGATGGTGTGATACGTCCAGCTCTTTTCTTTTTGCATGAGATTGCTTTGGCTATTCAGTGTCTTTTATGGTTGCATACAAATTTCAAGGGAGAAGGACCCAGCAACCCACTCCCAAAAATCAATCTGCCATTGAAAACCCTATGAATAGCAGATAATCACTGACAATAGTGTTTCAACTGTTGTACTTAGGGTCACTTCCAGCCACATCAGACTCAGATTGGCTGAGAGAGAGCCGGGCACCTATTGTGGTTCTTATTTATATTCAGTAAGTGACTATGTCTAAAATGATTTCAAGCCTGCTTTGCTTCACCCTAAGAAGTGAGGGATCTTCTTTTAAAGGGCAATGCTTGCACTCTGTGACCCACTGACACGTCCGTCATGGCCTATCTGAACTGGTACATGGATTTCCCAGCTACTCTCTGGTTCCTGGTGCCATTCTTTCTCTATTCCAGTATCCATCCTCCTCCAAGGGTTATCTCCTGTGTCAGGGCATAAGCTCCAATCTTAAACCCTCAAGTCTCCTGTGGGATCAAATCCCTCCTCCTCACCGGCTCATCCAGCCTTCCCAGGCTCCTCATCCCTTTAAGGGACCCAGCATCACTGCTCTGCTGACGTGATAGTCAGCTCTCTGTCACTGACAAAAGACCCCGATGAACCACTTTAATGAGGAAAGGTTTATTCTGGCTCACAGTTTCAGATGTGTCAGTGCACGGCTGGTTTGTGCCATTGCTTCTGGACGAGTCATGGAGCAATGCATCATGGCAGAACATGTGGTGGCGAAGGTGCTCAGCTTGGCAGGGGTGACACAGAGGGGCAGGGAAGAGGCCAGAATCCCAACATCCCCTTGAGGCTGGAGCACAGTGACTTAATTTCCTCCCATCAGGCCCTACTTCTCAAAGCTTCCACCACCTTCCAATAGTGCCACAGGCTGGGACTGAGCCTGGAATGTACAGGACTTTCGGAGACATCCCAGACCCAGATGATCACTGCGTGTGAGACGACTCCTGCTGGACTGTAAGATACTTCACTTCTGGCAAAGCTTGCTTGGTCAGGATGCCCAGGAGCTGCAAGCCTTGAGGAGCTGTGTGGGTGGAGCCATGACAGGTTTCTAGAGAGCTGGACACTGGACAGTGAGGGCACTCATGCCGAGTCATTGGAGGAGCACGGGACCCAGACCATCTCAGAGGAAACTAAGGAGGACGCGGGTGGTAGATCCCCTCATCCATTCACTCTCCTGCTCCACAGAGGGCTTTGATCACCTGCTATGTGCTGAACACCGTGTAGGGTACTAGGGACTCCATGTGGAGTAAGATGGGGTGACTGAGATGGGAGCAGGGGTTACTGCTTTCATAAGGCCAGTGCTTTATTGAAGAACAGTGACCAAATAAAACCAGGGCCAGGCACTGTGGCTCATGCCTGTCATCCCAGAGATTCAAGAGGCAGAGGCAGGAGGACAGCAGATTCCAGACCATGGGCGGTCTGTGTAACCAAGCATGACCTTGTCTCAAAATTTTAAAAATATTAAAAAATGGGCTGAGCATGCAGCTCAGTGGTGGAACATGTGCAAAAGCAAGTGTGAGGCCCTGGGTTCAGCTCCCCAGTAAAACACACACACACACACACACACACACACACACACACACACACAGCACTTCCAGACAGTGGTAGATGGCGAGCTCAGAGAGGTAGATCCTGAACACTCAATGGTCCTTCCTAGGCCCTCACTTTGTCCTTTACCTTGAGTACAATAGGAAAACATTGAGAGTTTTGAGCAGGGAGTTAGCATGATTTGATTTGCACACTGAGAAAGTGGCAATTTGAGACCTGGATTTTATTTGTGTTTTATTTGTTTGCAACTACACGTGTTACCCTCACATGCCTGTCAGCTTGTTGTACTGTGGGGGCTTGTGTGTTGCTGTGATGCTGAAAGCTATGCCATGGGTATCTCAGATACCAGCAGGGCCACTCATGGTAGACAGGTTTCAGCTGAGCTTCCAGACTAACACAGAGTAGGGAGAAGGATCTGGCAGCCCACTCCCAAAACAATTAGCCATTGAAAACTCTATGAACAGCAGAGAAACACTGTCAATTATAGTGCTCAAAAATGAGCCTTCTAAACTGGAAGGCATTCAAGAAATGACTAGAGAAGAGCAGACTCCTCAAATTAGAGTCGACCTTAATGATGGAAATGGAATAAAGCCCCTGGGACTTCCATTTGCTCGTTTGACACAACTCAAAATGGCAGTGACTGCATCGATGGGCTCAAACATAAAAAGATTGTGTGTATGACACAGTGTTGGGTGGGGTTTTGTTCTATTGTATATAGGGTTGCTATTACCCTATGAGTCAGATCTGACTCAGTGGCACCTAACAACAATAAACATATTAAGAATATATAATGTAGGAAATGTTGTTGTTGTTAGGTGCCATTGAGTCGGTATCCAACTCATAGCGACCCTCATAGGGTTTTCAATGGCTGACTGTTTCAGGATTGCCTTGGGAGTGGATTGCCAGACCCTTCTCCCATTTTTGCGGTTCTGGGAATTGAACTCGGGACCTCACAGACTGCAGTGCAGCGCTCTACCCACTGAGCTAAATCCCCAGCCCCAATGTAGAAAATACAGAAACTTAAACAGAAGGGACAATATAAAGCTAGAGAGGAGGGAGGGAACTAGCAGAGGGAAACAAAAATTGTGGAAGGTGGGATGAGGGGGAGAATCAGTGTAGAGGGATAAAGGGGGGAAGATAATCTCTATGTAAACAATGCAACTTCATGAGTGCATGGGAAAAACAGGGGAACATAACCCAAATATGCATTTGAGTTTTACTACATATTAGTCATAATGGGAGAAGGGCCTGGCAATCCACTCCCAAGGCAATCCCGAAACAGTCAGCCATTGAAAACCCTATGAGGGTCGCTATGAGTCGGATACCGACTCGACAGCACCTAACAACAACAACACATATTAGTCATAAGTCTTGTGAGTTGATAAAAGTGTAACCAGAAGTGATATAAGAGTTGCATAATGGAAGAAGCCAATGCTGCATTACTCTGTACCCCACAATCATTTACCAATAAAGGATGAAAATATATAAAGAAAATGTACAAAGAATAACCTTGTAATTTGTGGTTACATTTAAGTAAAATATACTTATTAATAAGGAATTTTCAAATTTGGATGCATAGAAATTTCTCTAAGCCTAAAAGGCCCATTTCTAACCTCTGACTCTACAGTCCTGTGACTGACAAATGCTTTTGCTAGCTGTCATTTCCATGGATTTCCCTCAGAGGCCATGGCCACGTCCACCAGATGGCGATGTCGGCACTTCACTTCTAAAGAGCAGCCGTGGAACTGTGGCTTTCACAATCCTCTCAAATCTCTGTTCCTTTACAAATCCCCTCTCCCTTTCCCTGCCCCACTTGCTGAGATCTCTTCATTTCTCTCTGAATCTTTTATGTGTAATTCAACTTGGAAAATCATCTCAGATACAATTTCTATTAAAGTCGCAATACAAAATAAAAACAGCTTACTGCTTATTCTGTACCTAAACTCCTATTTTCTCTTGCATTGAGGCTAATGTACTCGGAGACACTCGTTTTCTGTGGATTGCTAAACCCCAAGGAGTTTTCTCTCAACGTACAACTAATCAACCTTAGGGTACAGAAGAGGCCAGGGTTAGAGCTCAGGAGGCTGTGCCTCCAGCAGATGAAGGTCTGTTCAGTCAGACCGGGCTGAGTGCTCATGAACAGCTGCAAGCTCACTCACAGCTGCTCCTCAGGCTTCCCAGCCACATCTTTGCTGTCCCCAACATGAGGCTGCTATGGCACTGAAATAAAGCTGTGATGTGATCCAGGTGGGTAGGAGGTTAAAACCCCTGCTCCGGTCACATCATTGTGTGACCTTGGGCAAGCCAGGTAACATATCTGATTTCAAATGTTATAATCTGTAAAATCCCCCATGTGTCTGTCAGCTTGGTGTGCTGTGGGGATTTGTGTGTTGCTGTAATGCTGAAAGCTATGCCACGAGTATCTCAGATACTAGCAGGGCCACTCATGGAGGACAGGTTTCAGCTGAGCTTCCAGATTAACATAGACTAGGAAGAAGGACCTGGCAGCCCACTCCAGAAACAATTAGCCATTGAAAACCCTATGAATAGCAGAGAAGTACCATCAAACATAGTGCCCCAAAATGAGTCCCCCAGGCTGGAAGAAATTCAAGAAAAAAATGGGGAAGAGCTGCATCCTCAAAGTAGATTAATGACGAGAATGGAGTGAAGCTACTGGGATCTCCTTTTGCTGATGTGGCATGACTCAAAATGAAAAGAAACACAGTGGCTGCAACATTGGCTCAAACATAAAAAGACTGTGTGCATGGCAAAGTTTTGGGCCATGTTGCATTCTGTTGTACATAGGGTGGCTATGAGTTGAATCTGATTCGATGGCATCTAACAACAGCAACAACTATCTTTAAAATGACGATCTTAGGTCAGGTTTCTGAGAGGGGAGTTGGTGCTTCTAAGAGAAACTGATGAGAGACTAAGAGAGGTAGCCGAAGGAGGGCAGACAGGAACATGATCTGAAGTGAAGCAAGCTTCCATCTGATCCACCAAGAATGGGGCCAGCATCCAGCAAGGTACACAAATTGCAGAATCTGTGAGCAGAATAGACAGTCAGAGGTCATCAGCTGGGGGAGAGAGGGGTGGTGTAACTCTCAAGCACGTTTGAGCCTGGTGGTTCTAAACTCTGAGAAGAGCTGGAAATAGACACACCAACTAAACAGGTAGGAAAAATCTCAAAGACATTTGCTGCCATGGGTATAATCATCCCAGGGGATACTTAACAGAATTAGGTCAGATACCATCTAAAAAGTGAGTAGGGCAGCCTGTATGGATAGCAAGCACTAATAAGTGGAAGGAAAATTGGGGCAGAGTGTCATGTCAGTCAATGCTTCTCAAACCTCAAAGTGGTTCTCAGTCATGTGGAGGACTTGTTAAAGCACGGGGTGCTCGATCTCTCCTCCACAGTTCTGATTCAACAGGGCCAGAGCAGGGTGGAGAGGTGACTTTGCTATGTTCCCGAGTGATGCTGGTCCTGCTCGTCTGGGGAATGGTACTTCACAATCCCCTGGACTAAGCAAATGAAAAGCATAGACCAGATTGCAAAGGGACATAAGTGTTTTTCAGGACCTGCTTCCAGTCCTGTATGCAGGAAGTAGCTCACACCGTCACAGGCTCTCTTCCCCTACTATTTTGTAGCCATTTCTTAGCTGGGACTGACATGTTATGTCCTGCATGGGGTGGTAGGCTGGAGCCCACTGGTATCAGCTCATGAAATCCAATTGTTCAATTTTCAGGATTTTCGCAAATATATTGTTAAATATGTTGTTGTTGTTAGGTCCCGTCCAGTCCGTGTCCTACTCATAGCAACCCTATATACAATAGGTGAAACACTATTGTCAGTGCTTCTCTGCTATTCATAGGGTTTTCAGTGGTTGGTTGTTTTTTGGGAGTGAGTTGTAGGTCCTTCTCCCAAGCCTACGACACCTGGTGTTCCCTGGAGGTCTCCCATCCAAGGACTAATCAGGCCCAACCCTGCTTAGCTTTGAGATCTGATGGGATCGGACACCACAGTGCTATGGCTGCATGCAAAGGTGTTAATTATAGCCATTTTTAAAAAATTAAATTATATAAATGTACAGCCAAATAAATTATATTTAAAGTGAAGGCAACAAATAATCAAAACTCACTTCCTAGTTAATTTACCACTTCCCACGCTCCTAAGGTTATTTTCTTATATATAATTTTGTATGCTCCAACTCCATGCTCAGTGACATCACACTGGTGGCTTGAAACCAGTCCACAGTGGGAGGATTTCCATGGTATTTTGAGAGCACATCCTTAAAATGTACCCATGTGCCAGTGAATGAAGTGTTCATGCACTTCCCTAACTGATGCCCAAGGTCCCCGAGGCTCGTAAGTGTGATGAAAAGACCAGAAGCTAGAGAATATTCCAAAACACTGAGTAACTGTTTAATCTATGTCCATGGGTGGATTTAAAAGAACAGATTATTGGAAACATTCACACCCGTGATTTTACAAATTTATTGCGTATTATTTGGTTATTTGTTAAACTTCAAACCACTTCTCCGTTCTGATCACTGGCCTTGCAAGTCATGAACCTGGATTTGTCTCCTTTAGAACAGTTCCCATTTGGATTCTTGTCAAGTTCAAAGCAACTTTCCCCTCAGTTGGTCCCAATTAGACATATTAGAAGCTTCACCTCACTCTATTCCTGTTGTCTCAGAGAAATGACGGGGGTGTTTCTACACTGCGTGCCGGGGACACCAGGGCAGAAGGGAGGCATCTGCGATCTCTGGCAGTGGTGCAAATAAGAGTGGGGTGGAAATCATTGGAATTTGAGGCCAATGGCAGTACAGGCCGGGGGGAGAAGGAGACTGCTGCAGGCTTGAGGAGCTAGGGACACAGTTTGCAGCTCAGTCATGGAGGGCGTGTCACCAAAATACAGAAACCCTAGCGTAAAGTCTGAGGGGCAGTCATACATTTGATTTTCCCCATCACACAGTCTCATCTCTGCGGGTTTCTGACTCTGAAGATTTAAGAAAGGGCCCATGGGTAACAGAGTGCTGCCCACGGACAGGGAAAGAGGATTCTAGGCGGGTGGTTTCCCCCTTCTGTGTTAGCGAACATCCATGGTACAGAGCAGGGGCTCCGTGGTGACATGTTCCCGCATGCCTGTCACGCACTGCCATTGTGTTCACTCCTCGTTGCCCTCTGTCCTCCCCTCCTAAGCGTCCCCCTCTTCCCTGATACTCTCCCTTTCACCTTCACATCTTTTTGTCTGGATTCTGCATATGGAAGAAAATATGTGTTGTTTTTCTTTCTGAGTCTGGCTTATTTTGCTTAACGTGATGATCTCCAATTCCATCCATTTTCTTGCAAATGGCATAATTTTGTTCTTCCTTAGGTTGTTGTTGTTGTTGTTAGGTGCCATCTAGTCGTGTCCAACTGACAGCAACCCTCTTAGGGTTTTCAATGGCTGTTTTGAGATTGCTTTGGGAGTGGGTTGCCACGTCCTTCTCCCATTTTTGCGGTGCTGGGAATTGAACTCAGGAGCTCAGAGACTGCAGAGCTGGGCTCTACCAACTGAGCTAAATCCCAGCCTCCATTCTTCCTTATAGCTGAATGAAACTCCACTGTGAGTGTATACCACATGTTCCTCGCCCACCCATCTGTTAGTGGACATTTAGGCTGATTCTCTAATTTGGCTTTTGTGAACAGGGTCACAACAAAAATGAATGTTCAGCTCTCTCTGCAGTCCGCCCACTTTGATTCCTTCTGGTATCTACCCAGCTCTAGTCTTGCCTTTTCTATTAATGGTTTGAATACTTGTGA